>JAGFNQ010010079.1:0-63316 GCA_024364735.1 Boesenbergia rotunda
AATCAGAACAGGACGACGGCAGACTGACATTTTCAGAGGACGGCGAAATCAAGGTAAGTGGTTTTACTAGAAGTCAGTTAAATGAGTTAATTTCTTATCTTTCTCGAGATTTGGCGAAAGCTAAACTCCGAGTCGAATCCCTCCGACAGGAAGTAAAACTCCTGAAAGAGGGAGCTGACTCTAGACCCTTAACTGAGAAGGTTCAAGAAGGAACCTCTACTCAAGTTGAAAAACTTGAGAAAGAGAACTCCTCCCTAAAAACTCAGGTTAAGGATCTTAGAGCGGCTTTAGAACGATTCACTTCTGGTTCCAAGGGTCTTGACATGATTCTTGGAAAATAGAAGTCGGTTCTAAATCGATCCGGACTAGGTTATAGAACCAAATCTAGACAAAGATCATACTTTGCTGTACTGAACCAGTCCAGACCTAAAGTTTAGGCATGGGTACCCATACTATGCCTGAACAAACAAACTGGATCAAATCAATATTGGATCCCCAAGGACAAGATTCACATCTTGCCAGACTATTATCGTGGCTTTAGTCCAGGGGGAGCCAAATTGAAAACAATATTTATTGTTAGATAAAATTCAATTCTTGATTGCAATTGGCGTGTTTGATTGTTTACTTAATTCCTGCAATTTACCATGTTTAGATTTAGGAATGGTTAGTTTAAGGACTGAACCAACTTAACTGAAATTTGACAACATAGTATTGGGTGGAGGTGAGATGATAGTACGTTAGGGAAACCAATTCTAATAAGGTCAAGTATTCTCTACTTGGTCTCTTTAGAAAGGTGAAACTAGCCGAAGCTACCGATCCAAGACCCAAACTAGTTAGACTAGAATTTTTCAAAGATTAATTTGGAAAATGAAATTTCACTGAAAGACTTTGTTAAGGAAAGGGTTGATGATCCAATAAGACTACGACCAAAGAAGGCCTAGTGCCTCGCCAAGACCTGGAAGCCAATCTTTGAAATTCAAATTCAAACTAGTCTCTGTTAAATTCGAATCTAACACAAATTTTTAGTTAGTTGTAGATTTAAACATTCTTTTCAAAATAAATTCAATTATTTTCAAAATTAATTAAGTTTTTCAAAATAAATCATGTTTTTCTCAAAAATTCTTTTATCAAAACCTGTCTCACAAAACCTATAAGGCTAACGGATTGAAAACCCTAGATTTGGGTGAGACAGACTAGGCAGTGAAAATCAATTTAAGCTATTCCTGACTCTAATTGGATCCAAATCAACAAAACTCTTTATGTGTAGGAACATAAAGATTTGGACCAATGGATGTTGGATAGCGGTTGCTCCAGACACATGACTGGAGATAAATTGAAATTCACCAAACTCAAGTTCAATAACCTAGGCTCAGTGGCATTTAGCAACAATGCTACACTCAATGTAATTGGGTCAGGTAATATTGAACTTAAATCTGACTTTGTTATTAAGAAAGTTTTTTTGGTTGAAAACTTCAATTTTAACATGCTAAGCATAAGTCAGTTATGTGATTCTGGTTATATAGTCACCTTCAACAATTCTAACTGCCTGATTAGAAACGTACAAGACTCAGAAATCATGCTTAAGGGCATTAGAAAAAATAATGTTTACACTATAAACCTTCCCCTTGTACCTAAATGAATGTCAACTCAGTTAGAACAATCAAACCTCTGGCATAGGAGACTAGGTCACACTAACCTAAGAATTATTTCAAAAATCACCCAACTTGGCCTAATTAAAGGTATTCCCAAAATTAAAAATCATGAAAACTTAATATGTGAATCATGCAATCAAGGTAAACAAACCAGATCTAATCGCAAACTAATTCAATCTAATCTAACTCAAACCACTCTTGAGCTCCTGCACCTTGACCTATTTGATTCACACGGAGCCAAGTCACTAAGCGAAAACCGGTACTGCTTAGTAATAGTTGATGATTACTCAAGGTTTACTTGGGTTAGGTTTCTAAAGACCAAAGATGAAACCCTAAACCTATTTAATGAATTCTGTAAGTTAATTGAAAATCAAAACGATACTAAAATCAAAAGACTTAGGAGTGACCACGGGGGAGAATTTGAAAATCAACGGTTCGAGGAATTCTGTAAGGTAAATGGATACATACATGAATTTTCGTGTCCTAGAACCCCCCAATAAAATGGGATAGTCGAAAGAAAAAATAGAACTCTACAGGCATCCGCTAGGGCTATGCTCAATGAATTTAACTTAGCAAACCAATATTGGGCAGAAGCAATTAGTACGGCTTGCTACATCCAAAATAGGGTCCTGATTAACAAACGACACAACAAAACACCCTATGAACTATATTACCATAGACTTCCAAATCTACACTACCTAAGGGTCTTTGGATGCAAAGTCCATATCCTAAACACCAAATACTACTTAGGAAAATTCCAGTCTAAGTCAACCCCAGGCATCTTCTTAGGATATTCAACAACAAGTAGAGCCTATAGGGTTTACAACAACCAAACCAAGAAAATCGAAGAAACAACCAACCTAATATTCGATGAAGAAATTAACTCAAATCCAAATCCAACTTCATCAAACACTGATCAAGAAGATAATCAACAAGTTGGTGAATCCTTAATTGAACCCATAAACGAACTAACTATTGAACCAACTAGTGAGTCAAATGAACCAATAATTGAACCAATAATCGAACCAGCTCAAAGAGTTGAATCAAATAGTGAACCAATCCGACCAGCCGGACCTGAGACTGAACCAAGTTCTAGAAAAACCAAGAAACCCAGACTCAGTCACCCAACCGATCAAATTGTGGGTGATCCAACTCTAGGAGTCAGGACTAGATCCTCATATAGAAACCTTAGTCAAATAGCAATGATTTCAAAAATAGAACCTAAGACTATAGATGAGGCCCTACCTGATCCTAATTGGATCATAGCTATGCAAGAAGAATTAGCCCAATTTGAGAGGAACCAAGTCTGGGAACTAGTACCTAAACCTGAAGGCAAATCCATCATTGACACTAAGTGGGTCTTTAGGAACAAGCTAAATGATCAAGGAGAAATAGTCAGAAACAAAGCCCGCTTAGTAGCGAAGGGATTCAGCCAAGTAGAAGGATTAGATTATGACGAAACATATGCCCCAATAGCTGGACTTGAGTCCATTAGGATGTTATTAACCTTTGCATCCCATAAAGGATTTAAGCTATATCAAATGGATGTAAAGTCAGTCTTTCTAAATGGATTCATTAAAGAAGAAGTTTATGTAGGACAACCCCCTGGGTTTGAGGACTTAGAAAGACCTGACCACATTTACAAACTTACTAAAGCACTATATGGACTAAAACAAGCACCTAGGGCCTGGTATGAATGCTTATCAACTTACTTAATTTCTAAAGAATTTAAACAAGGACAAATTGACTCAACCTTATTTATTAAGACCCTAGGAAAAGATATATTTATTGCCCAAATCTACGTAGATGACATAATCTTTGGGTCCACCAACTCAAACTTTCTAAAAGAATTTGTTAAAATAATGGAAAATGAATTTGAAATGAACTTAGTTGGTGAGCTTAACTTTTTCCTAGGATTACAAATTAAACAACTAGGGATGGAAACTATGTCCATCAATCCAAATACGCTAAGGAGATAATAAAGAAATTTAAAATGGATAACTCTAAAAGCATAAGTACCCCCATGACCACTAATCTAAAAATAGATAGTGACCCTGATGGTAAACCAGTAGACCTTAAACTCTATAGAAGTATGATAGGAAGTCTACTGTACCTTACAGCCAGCAGACTTGACATTCTTTTTGCTATAGGGATGTGCACTAGATACCAAACCTGTGCTAAGGAAACACACTTAGCAGCCCTAAAAAGAATACTAAGATATGTAAAGGGCACCCTAAATGTAGGGATTTGGTATCCTAGAACCTCAACCTTTTATTTGTCAGGATACTCAGATTTTGACTATGCTGGTTGCAAATTAGATAGAAAGAGCACAAGTGGAAGCTGCCAACTGTTAGGACATAGTCTAGTAAGTTGGTGCAGCAGAAAACAACACTGTGTAGCTCTATCCACAACTGAAGCTGAATATGTTGCCTTAGGAGAATGTGTAGCACAACTTTTATGCATAATGCACACTCTTAAGGACTTCCAACTCAACTAATCCAACATTCCAGAACTAAACACATAGAAGTTAAATACCACTTTGTAAGAGATCATGTAGCCAGGGGTGAGATAGTCCTTAAGCATGTAGACTCTAAATCTAACTTAGCTGATATATTCACCAAACTCCTACCTGAGTCTGAGTTCAGCTCACTAAGAAGGTAGTTAGGATTATACTTGGTAGAATAGATTTAGTCTATTGTTGGTTTTCTTTCTCATTTCAAAATCAGCTTTTAAAGTAGTTTTTAAAATGCTTTCAAAATCAGCTTTTACTTACTTTTGAAAAGTTTTAAAAATAAATAAATTTTTCGACTTAAGTTTTTAAAAAAACTACCCCTTTCAAAACTAGGGCTTTTTCGCAAATGGACTTAGCCTAGGCCCTAACCCCAGAACTGCATGCACCTATAGATTTAGAAGCCAGCATCTCATAAGCACCTTAGGGTATTTTTGATTGATAACCTAGAATGGGTTGAGATGCTTAGGTCTTTGCCTTAATTCAAGATGCTTTAAGTCAGTGCATCTGCAGTAATTGTGGCACTAAATACAACTTACACAGTAATCAAGTTAAGTATCAAGTTTAGAAAATCTAACTTGAACAGAACACTTAACTTGACTAACCCTAGCGAAAATTACTGCTTATAGCAGTTAGTAAATAGCTAATTGGGTTAGACAGGACCCTAAAAGAGAAAATTGAAACTGATTTGGTTTAATTCATATCCTGAACTGATTCAGTACAGCGAATTATGCAAGTTATTATTTTCTTTTATGCAACTTAATTATCCTGTTTCTGCTATACTTCTTTGTTTTTGATATATGACAAAGGGGGAGAGATAGGAAAGCAGAGTTTAAAATTTTTTCTCTAAATCCAAAATTTCAAACTCTATATTCAAAAAGTACTTAATTTATTTTTTAAAAGTACTAAGGTTTTCTAAGTATTTAAAAGTTTTCAAAACTTTCTTAGTACTTTAAACTTAAGTTTTCAATCTTTCCTAAGTACATAAGATTTCAATCTTCCCTAAGTACTTAAGTTTTCAAATTTTCCTAAAGTACTTAAAACTTAAATTTTTTCAAATTTTCCTAAGTACTTAAGTTTTCAATTTTCCTAAGTACTTAAGTTTTCAATCTTCCCTAAGTACTTAAGTTTTCAAATTTTCCTAAAGTACTTAAAACTAAAATTTTTCAAATTTTACTAAGTACTTAAAACTAATATTTTTCAGATTTTTCTAAGTACTTAAAACTTAAATCTTTCAAATTTTCCTAAGTATTTTAAACTTAAGTTTTCAAAAACCCTCTAAGTATTTTAAACTAAAGTTTTCAAAAACTTTCTGAGTACTTAAACTTAAATTTTTGAAATTTTCTTTAGTACTCAAACTTAAGTTTTCAAAATCCTTCGTAATACTTAAACTTAAGTTTTCAAATTTATCTAAGTATTTAAACTTAAATTTTCTACAAGTATAAATTTTCCAAAAGTGCACAACCAAAATTATTTCAGAAAATATGTCTTTAAAGTTTAAGTTGAAAATTATTCTAAGTAAAATTAAATCCATCTTTAGACTTAGAATATATTTTCAAAACCCCACGAACTAATGAAAAATCCAGGGGGAGATTCCTTCCAGGGGGAGGAAACAAAATTTCAGTTTACTTGTTCCGATTAACTTAACTTTTTGAACCAGAGTTGCCATAAATCAAAAAGGGGGAGATTGTTGGTGCAGAAAGCACCCAAGTCGAACCTGTGTTTTGATAATGACAAAAGGGTTCAAATGTTAAGGTATAATATTTATCTAATATGTTACTCAAATGTGCAGGAAAAGTCCTAGCGAAGGACTAGTAGGCACCTAGCGAAGGAATGCCAGGATATAAAGCCCTAGCGAAGGACTGCTAGGCACCTGGCGAAGGAATGCCAAGATACAAAGCCCTAGCGAAGGATTGCTAGGCACCTGGCGAAGGAATGCCAGGATACAAAGACCTAGCGAAGGACTGCTAGGCACCAGGCGAAGGACGGCTTGGTACTGAAGACCTGGCGAAGGACAGCTAGGCACCTAGCGAAGGACTGCTGGGCAAAAGTCCAACCCGAGGAGCCGGTTGGCATCAGGTAAATTCTCCCGAGAGGAGTAGGTGAGGACGCGTTCCCCGTCGAGGGAACAGTAGGCGTCGGTTCGACCTAGGGCTCCATTTGGGTGACCCAAAGTCAGAACCAAGACAGCTAAGGCTGTATAAAACTAACATATTATTAGTTTATGTTGTTTTGGACTAACCCTGGATGCAGGACCGAAGGAACGAGTGTCTGCAACTTAGAGAGCCTCAAAGGAGTGAGGCAGCAGCTGAGTAGGGCACCCGGAGTGCCCCAAGCGCCCCCAAGGTGAATACAAAACAGATGAAGCGAAAGAAGTACTTCGGCAGCTTATGGGCGGGGCGCCCCCGTGCTCCCGGGCGCCCCCAGCGTCTCGGGCGCCCCCAGCGTCCTGGACGCCCCCAGTTTAAGCTAACGAAGCAGAAGCCAGCGAAGCCAAACGGATAAGAGGTGACCCAGTCAACCCGGGCGCCCCCAGCGTCCCGGGCGCCCCCGTCAAAGTCTGATCCCGAGATTGAAGGGATCAGAGCTGACCGAGAGGAACTCGGATCAGCTGACACGTGGGGCGGCGCCCCCGACGTTCCGGGCGCCCCCAGGGGCTATAAAAAGGCCCTCGACCCCAAGGCTTCAGGCAATCAAATCTTCCAACGCATTCACGCTCTTCTACGCTCACGCTCTGCTCCGGAAACCTCCTGACTCGAGATACAAGCGCTGACAACGTCCCTCTGCTCCAAAAATACAATCTACAACGGACGTCGGTAACGAAGAGCTTCTTTTAAGTTTACTGCACTAGTCTTGTAATACATCTTGTAAACTGTTTTTACGATATATAGAATTGCCCGTAGAAAACGGTCAACGACCATGGGCCTTGGAGTAGGAGCCGACCGCGACTCTGAACCAAGTAAAAAAACTTGGTGTTTGCTTGTGTTTGTGTTAATTTCCGCTGTGCATTCTCTATTTCTTAATCCGAATGATTAACGATATTCACCCCCCCTCTATCGTTTCTCTCGATCCAACACTCCACTTATTATGAGTATAATTTTTTCCCGTATTTAAGATATCGAATGCCCATTGATTAATTTAAATTACTGATAATTTTAATTAATCAACATCTAGCTCCTTGATTAGTACTACTCATCCTTATCATCATGTTCGACCAAGTCCACCTGCAGGATTTAATATAATGAACGTTATGAGCTCATCAAGGAGGCATCATCATCCTGACTCACCAGGACATGATTTCCGTCTATAATCAACAACACACCATGTAAATAATATTATTTCCCAATTTACCGGGCCTATCGATTTAACAGAATAAATCTCGCCCATTGGTAAATCAAAGAAATAAATACTAAGTATATGTGCCCGTTATTATATCGAGATTCAGAGCATGCATTCTATAATATACTGAGGTCCGATCTAATTATAAAGTCAGTATAAATTGGATCACCTCTATGTTGGTCCTGCTCAATGCACACAAAGTGCACTAGTGTAATTCTATGGTCAAGACAAACCAACACCAAATTACACTACAACCATCCCGATGGTTTGTCCAAATCCATCTCGGTTGTGAGCCTTTACTTATACTCTACAAGGAACTGATAACATGATCTCCTGTGCGACACCACACACTATGTTATCTACAGTGTAAAGTATTAGACATTTTGCACATACTAATATAGACATGTGATCAGTGATCTTGTGATTCTCTTTGAAAATGCAAGACTTTTAGTATACAAAAGGCAAGACTTTTAGTATACATCCTAACAATCTCCCACTTATACTAAAAGACTCTGCTGTCTTCACAGTGCCATACATCTGACTCCCATATCCTCTACATGCCTATCAAAAGCTCTCGCTGGAAGGGCCGTAGTGAAAGGATCCGCCAAGTTGTCCTCCGATGCAATCTTGGCGACAACAACTTCTCCTTGTTTTACGATTTCTCATATCAGGTGGTACTTGCGCTTTATGTGTTTACTCGCCTTATGGCTCGTGGTTCCTTCAAGTTTGCAACTGCACCACTGTTATCATAATAAATTATGATAGATCTGGGCAAACCAGGAATCACATCCAAGTCCATCATGAAGTTCTTGAGCCATACAACTTACTTGGCCACCTCTGAGGCTGCTACATACTTAGCTTCCATGGTGGAGTCCGCCACTTATTTCTGCTTGACACTCCTCCACACTATGACTCCATCTCCTAAAGTAAATATATACCCCCAGGCAGACTTACTTTTATCCCTATCCAATTGGAAATCTGAATCCGTATAACCCACAAGGAATAATTGGTTTGTCCGGTAAACCAGCATATAATCCCTAGTCCTTCTCAGATACTTCAGTATATGCTTTACCGCAGTCCAATGTCCCTGTCCAAGGTTACTATGATATCTGCTAACTATGCCCACGGCAAAGAAGATTTCCGGTCTCGTACACAACATAACATACATGAGACTTCCTACAGCCGATGCATAATGAACGACCTTCATCTCCTCTATTTCCTTTGATGTTTTAGGACACATCTCCTTAGATAGAGGAACTCCATGCCTGCAAGGTAGAAAATCTTTCTTGGAGTTTTCCATTCTAAAACGAGCTACGACAGTGTCTATGTATGAAGCTTGGGATGAGCACAACATCCTTTTCTGGCGATCCCTTATAACCTTGATCCCAAGAATGTGCCATGCTTCTCCTAAGTCCTTCATATCAAACTGTTTGGATAACCATACCCTTACGTCTGATAATATTTTAACATTATTGCCAATGAGTAAAATATCATCTACGTATACTACAAGAAATACCACTACGTTTCTGTCACATCTCTTATATACACATGACTCATCCGGACTTTGAATAAATCCATATGACTGTATTATCTCATCAAAGCGGATGTTCCAAGATCTCGAAGCTTGCTTCAATCCATAAATGGACTGATTTAGCTTACACACAAGATGCTCTTTGCCCTTCGCAATGAATCCCTCTAGTTGCGTCATATAGATGGTCTCCTCAAGACTTCTATTAAGAAAAGCTGTCTTGACATCCATCTGCCATACCTCATTGTCCATATGAGCAGTAATAGATAAGATAATCCAGATAGACTTAAGCATGACTATCGGCGAAAAGGTCTCCTCATAATTGATACCCTCTTTCTGAGTATACCCTTTTGCAACAAGCCTAGCTTTGAAGGTCTCAACCTTCCCGTCTGATCCTCTCTTTCTCTTGTAGATCCACTTGCATCCAATGACTTTTACACCATTGAGTGGTTCTACTAGCTCCCAGACATGATTAGAATCCATAGATTCTATTTCAGAATTCATTGCCCTTTACCAAGATTCTGCATCTTTATCTTGGAGTACCTCGTCATAGGTCCAGGGATCAGGTTCATGTTCGCCAGGGACCCCGATGACTCTCCCAAGAACATGAATCTTTCAAGTTGTCTAACAACCCTCCAACTACGATGAGGTACCACCTGTGTATCTTTTGTGACACGCGGTGCAGTGACTTGTGGTATATCCTCCTGTACTGTTGGTACTAAGGTCGGAATGTTCCCTCTTAATTTCTCAAGAATAACTCTACTCATGGGCTTGTAGTTCATCACATAGTCTTCTTCTATGAATCGGGCATTCGTGCTAACGATTACCCTCTGATCTTTAGGACTATAGAATAGACCACCTTCCGTTCCCCTAGGATAGCCTACGAACAAGCACACTTCTGTACGAGATTCCAACATATCAATATCTCCCTTCAGCACATGTGCTGGACTACCCCAAATCCAAATATGTCTTAGACTAGGCTTTAGCCCAGTCCATAATTTTGTGGGAGTAGAAGGTACTGACTTAGATGGTACCAAGTTCAGTATGTACGCTGCTGTTTCTAGAGCATATCCCCAGAACGAATCCGGCAACTCGGAGTAGCTCATCATCGATCTTACCATCTCCATAAGAGTCCTATTCTTTCTCTCTGCTACACCGTTTTGTTGGGGCGTACCGGGTGCAGACAATTGGGATTGAATCCCAGCCTCTGATAAGTAGGTCCTAAACTCTCCCAAGAGGTACTCGCCACCACGATCAGATCGTAGTGTCTTGATACTTTTTCCTTGATGTTTCTCCACATCAGCCTTCAATTCTTTGAACTTATCAAAGCATTCAAACTTGCGGCGCATCAAGTAAACGTATCCATACCTTAAATAATCGTCTATGAAAGAAATGAAGTATTCAAAGCCACCTCTAGCCTGGATAGACATAAGACCACACAAATAAGAATGAACCAATTCTAACACATCTTTTGCCCTATACCCTTTGGCCTTGAAAGACCTCTCGGTCATCTTACCTTCCAAGCAAGATTCACAGGTCGGGAAGTCTTCCACCACTAATGAACCCAAGGGTCCATCAGCTATCAACCTTTGAATCCTACTAAGGTCAATATGACCAAGACTTAGATGCCAAAGATATGTATGGTTCATCTTAGAAGGCTCCTTTCTCTTATTTTGGTTAGATAATGAGCTATTAACTTTTATTTGCATTGTGGGAGATTTTGGTTCTAAAGTATACAAATTGCCAACCAATTTACCTGAACAGATAATCTCTCTATTCCTTTTTATAACAACACGGTCATTAAAAGTAATAGAATATCCATCCTTTATTATTTTAGAAACTGAAACAAGGTTCTTTCTAAAACTAGGTACTGATGGGAATATACCCTTGAATGGTTGAGGGTTTCCTAAACAACCACGGGGTCGAACATGAGAGACCTCTCTATGTCTACGGATTAAAACTTTAATCCGAATAGAGACCCGACTCTCAAACGACCATCTCGTCGTCGTGCCAATTAATCCAAGTTACAACTTAGCCAAAACCAAAGTTAAGGCCTTGTAACTTTCCAGATTAATCAACTGCGGAAAAGACGACGAATAGATCACCAGTCTTTGTGTTTATTATCAGGTCCATGACATAAATTAATTATCACATTAATTAACAAATAATTAATCTATGATAATTAATTAATAACATGCAATGATAGACAAAATCAAAGCAATAACATAGCAAAAGAAAGACGGAGCTAGGGAGAGGTATACCTCACCGTTTACCTCACAGTCTTCTACCTTATGACCCTCCCCTCCTGGACATCGTGTGGCCGATGAGCTACCAAGACACGGAGTCACCAAAGGCCTTGAATTAATCTCCTTTCTTCAAACTTCTTCCAAGCACCAACACAAAAAACCCTAGAGAGCTAGGGTTTCTTTACGCCGAGAGCACCTTCCCTCCTCTCCTCCTCACGTCGCCGGCCACCTCAAGCTCCATGGTCCAGCCAGCCACAAGGCAACACCGAGAGGAAGGCTAGGAAGAGAAAGAAGAGGAAGAAGAAGCTGAGAGAACTCCTTCTTCTTCCCCAACAAACTCGCAGCTATTGTTCTTCCTTCTACTTCTTGCGCCAACCACAAATATGGAAAGAAAAATTTTAAACTGCTGCCGCCGGTGACCAAGCACCTCCTTGACCTGCTGGACTTGCTTCCGGCCTTAGGGAGACTCCTACCATGGGAGAAGAAGCAATGGAAGTGAAGGAAGATGATGAAAACCCAAGCTGCCCTCTCCTTCTCCTTCTTCCTTGTTGTGGCGCACAAAACTGCTTCCTCCCCTTCACTCCGCCGAATCCAGCCACCCCTTAGGTTGCTCCGGCCAAAGAGGAGTAGAGAGGAAGAAGAAACTTTAGAGGATTCGCTGTCTCTCTTCTCCTTCTTCTCCCTATTGCCGTCGGACCCAAGGAGGGTTGTCGCAACCCTAGGAGAGAGAGAAGAGAAGAGTTTTGGGTTTTGGTTTGTTGGAAGATTATTCTTGATTAATTGTGGATTAATCAGGGATTAATTCTCTTGTATCATGACTCCTATGGGATATTTATTGGGTTAAGGTAGAGACCATGAGGAGGAGTTGATTCTTGGCCCGCTAATGGATCCAAACCCGATCCATTAATGGAGATTCATTTCACTAAAGGATCCCATTGAACTTCCTCACCAACCCCCATATTTTCATATGGGCTCCACCTATTATGAGTCGTCCATCTCCTTGTGTTTAAGATATCAAATGCTCGATAATTAATTTAAATTATTGATAATTTTAATTAATTATCCTCTTGATCCTTGATTAGTACCACTCAACCTTTTTATCATGTCGGACCATAGTTCACTTGCAAGATTTGACATGACGATCCTTTTAAGCTCATCAAGGGGGCATCATCATCCTGACTCACTAAGACACGGATTCCCTCAATAATCAACAGCACACCATATAACTAATATTATTTCCTAATTTACTGGGCCTATCAATTTAACAGAATAAATTTCACCCATTGATAAGTCAAAGAAATAATAATTAATTATACGTGCCTGTTATTATTTCGGGATTAAGAGATCGTACTCCATAATATTTATCCGAGGTCTAATCCAATTTATGAAGTCAGTACAAAATTGGATGATCTCTCTTTTGGTCCTACTCAATGCACACAAAGTGCACTAGTGTAATTCAATGGTTAAGACAAACCACACCTAATTACACTACAACCATCCCGATGGTTTGTCCAACTTTATCTTAGTTGTGAGCCTCTTACTTATACTTCTTCAAAGAACTTGATAACATGATTTTCTGTGTGTCACCACGCACCATGTTATCTACAATGCAATGTATGAGACATTTTGTGCATATACTAATATAAATATGCACTGTGTGATTTTTCGATTCTCTTTTAAAATATAAATGTATCGAAAGCAAGACTTTTAGTATACATCCTAACAGGTACATAAAGGAAATTTCTTAAAACCAAAACTTTATTCCTCTCAAAAGAGAAATAAACGTCTCCCACTGCAATAGCCGCCACCTCTATAGCATTGCCCATGTAGACGGTAATCTCTCCATCAGCTAGTCGTCGGGTTTTCTGGAACCCCTGCAAAGAATTGCAGACATGATCAGTGGCTCCTGTAACTACATACCAGGTACCGATAGATAACACTGCTGAACATGTTTCAACGACAAAAGAAAAAGATATACCTTTATCCTGACGACGGGGACAGTTCGCCTTCCAGTGTCCAGTCTGCTTGCACGTGAAATACTTGTCTTTCGGCTTCTTCACACTAGCCTGAGGTCCCTGAGATTCTACCGCCTTCTTTGCCCCTCCTTGTTTGTTCTTCTTCTTGCCTTTCAGCATAGAAGTAGAAATCCTCTGAGTAACCAAAGCATGAGCACTCTGACGAAAAAACCCCTTTGCCGCCTAGAGTTCTGTCAGAAGTTCCACCAACGAATATGCACGCTTGTTCATATTATAGTTCAGGCAAAACTGCTCAAAACTCCTAGGCAGAGACTGGAGAATGATATCGACCTGGGTTTCTCCATCGATTTCCGCTCCAAGTACATCCATCTCATTAGGATGGGCCATCATCTTAAGGACATGATCCCTCATGGGTGTCCCCTCGACCATGGTAGTCGTCATCAAGTTTCTCATTGCTTCCTACCTACCGGCTCGATTCTGATGTCCGAAGAGTTCTTTGAGATTGAACATCATATCATAAGCAGTGGAAAAAGCCTAATGCTAATGTTGCAATACATTTGACATAGATGTTGAGGCAATCTGTGGTCCGGAGTGATCATTATTGGATCAAAAAAATACGATAGAGGGGGGGGGGGTGAATATCGTGAAAATGTTTCGGATAAAACTTTAAGAGAATACGCAGCGGAAATTAAAAACACACACAAGGAACATAAGCATTTTTACTTGGTTCGGAGTCGCGGTCGGCTCCTACTCCAAGGCCCACGGTCCTTGACCGTTTACTGCGGGCAATTCTATAATGCGTAAAGTTTTACAGAGATTTGTACAGTAGTAGTGCAGTAAAAAGAACAATTTTAACTCTTCGTTACCGACGCCCGGTGTGGATTGTACTTCGGTGTGGAGGGTCGTCGTCGGCGCTAGAACCTCGAGATCAGAAGTTTCCGGAGCAGAGCACTTGAGTGAAGAGCGTTGGGGCGTTGGAAAAATGTGTTCTGAAGCGTTAGGGGCCGAGCCCCTTTTATAGCACTCCTGGGGGCGCTCGGGACGCTGGGGGCACCTGACACGTGCCTTCGGATCCGAGAACTCTCATCTGAAGCACGGTCAGTGCTTATCCCTCCAGAATCAGGCTAGGAGCTGACAGGGGCGCCCGGGACACTGGGGGCGCCCCGGTTGACTTGGCCTGCTGGCTTCTCGCTTGAATTCGCTTCGATCACTTATTTTACTTGGACCCGAGGCACCCGAGGCATCCAGGGCGCCCAGGACCATCAGGGCGCCCGGGAGCTTGAGGGCGCCTGGCCCAGTGAGCTTTCGAAGCGATTCTTGCTCAATTGGTTGTTTGGCTTTAACCTTGGGCGCCCGGGACCTCTCGGGCGCCTAGCCTAACTGCTGCCCCTCTCCTTTGGGGCGTTCTGAGATGCAGAAACACGTTCCTTTAGTCCCTGCATCCAAGGTTAGTTCCACAACAAACAAGGCAAGAAATGTTAGGTTTATACAGCCTTAGCTGTCTTTGTTCTGACTTCGGGTCTCCCAAATGGAACCCTAGGTCGAATCTACGCCTACTGTTCTCTCGACGGGGAACGCGTCTTCGCCTACTCCTCTCAGGAGAGTTTACCTTTTGCCAACCGACTCCTCCGCTTGGACTTTTGCCCAGCAGTCCTTCGCTAGGTGCCTAGCAGCCCTTCGCCAGGTCTTCGATGCCTAGCAGCCCTTCGCTAGGTGCCTAGCAGTCCTTCGCCAGGTCTTCAACTCCTAGCAGCTCTTCGCTAGGTGCCTAGCAGTCCTTCGTCAGGTCTTCAACTCCTAGCAGCCCTTCGCTAGGTGCCTAGCAGTCCTTCGCTAGGACTTCTTTCTGCACACTCAGTGAACATTGTTAGATCACAAATAGTACTTAACTTTGAATCCTTTGCCAATATCAAAATAAGGTTCGATATGGTGCTTCCTGCACCAACAATCATGAGTTTTGATGTTTGGGCAAAGGGTTTAAGTTAGGTTTACCCTTGTTATCTTATATGTGTATGTTGAGTGTGCAGGTTGTACAGGTTACACATATGGGCTCGGCTGGACAGCCTCGGTACGTTGAAGGGTGGCATGGAGACAAGTTGGAGGCTTGTGTGCACCCGAGGGACCTTAGAGAGCAGGGATGATGACCTGATGGGCGCGGACTTCGAGGCATACGTGAAGAGTGGCATGGAGGCAAGATGGAGGCTTGCGTGCGCATCCGAGGGACGAGGGCCGAAGAAGAAGAGGGCGCAAAGGCAATAGTCGAGGCTGCGGATGAGGAGTCAGTCGAGTCATGAGGGTACGATTGTAGTATGATTTTACTCGGGAAATCCTAGGGTTTAAGTGCGGAGTGGAATGTACTCAGGAAGGGTAACCTTAGGTGGGTGAGTAGACCAGTCGACTGGCCTGGGGGCAGTCGACTGATGGAACTCACAGAAGGGTCCCAGCCTGGGACTAGTCGACTGCCCTGGGGGTAGTCGACTGGTAGGTGGCTGGTGAGTTGGCTGAGAATTCGAACGTTGGGGTGCAACGGTCGAATTTTAGTGGTACCAGTCGACTGCCCTGGGGGCAGTTGACTGGAAGCAAGGGTTTAAGCCCGAGTCCTATTTAAAGAAGACTTCGTGGTGGCTAAGATTTTTGACGAGTTTGGTCTTGGTCAAGGGCCAAACAGTAGTCTTTGTGCTCAGAGGTTCTCAAGGTGTTGTGGTGAGGTTTCTCCACCCACAAGGAGCGACGAGAGCTAGCATGAGGTTATCCGGGGAGTGATCTACCGATCGATTCTTGGATTAGTCACCCGGCCGGGGTGGATACCAAGTAAATTTTATTTGTTAGCATTGTTTTATTTCTTATTTACTTTGCATATTATTGTTTCCGTTGCGCTAACAACGTTGTAGAGATCAAAACGACGAAAAGTGCTATTCATCCCCCCTCTAGCACACGCCTAGACGATCCATCAGTTGGTATCAGAGCAAGGACCGTTCTTGATCGGACTAACCGCCGAGGGAGCACACGCTAGAGGTTGAAGAAATGATGGAAGACAAATTTGGTGAAGATATCTACATTCCGCCGCCCTACGACCATGAGGACTTCGGCTATTAGAAAGCAAGGATGGAGACTTGGCTTAGCATGGATTGGGCGTGTAGGATAGCCATAGAAGAGCCTTTCGAAGCTCCAAAGGACAAGCACGGGAAGAGGCTTCGTCCTAGATATTGGAACAAGGAACAACACGAGCAATCTAGGGCAAACGAAAAGGTAATTGGTATATTGATAAATCTTTTGCCTAACAATGTTTTGAGTGTTGTAGGTAAATATGAAAATGCATGTGAATTATGGAATAAATTGAAAAGATATCATGAGACTCCTACACAAACTCAAGAGCCTAAGGAGAAAAGTCCTATGATTCAAGAAGAGAGAATTGAGTTATCTACATCCTCAAGTGAAGTGGAAGAAGAGAGTGAGAGATCTTCAACCTCCTCAAGAGAAGAAGAGGAAGAGGTCTTCACCTCATGGATTGAGGGGGAGGAGAGACCCTCAACTGTACCGGATCAAGAGGAGGCATCCACTTCGTCCAAGGTTGAAGAAGAAGTCAACCTAGCCTCCACCTCCACCAAAGCAAGTAAAAAGGGTCACATCATATGCTTTGGGTGTAATGAAAAGGGGCACTACAAGGACAAATGTCCGAAAGGTAAAAAGGAGGTAAAATCTACACTTATTTCAAGTTCTTTTAAATCTAACATGAGTTATAGGAATGGAGGAGCCCAAGAAAAGAAAAAGAAAATCCGATGCTTCACGTGTGGAGAGCTAGGGCACTACCACACCAAATGCCCTAGAAAAAGAGAATTAAAGAAAATGGAGCATTTGAGAAGATGGGAGAAGGAGGAAAAGAAGAAGCAAAGATCACATCAGGGAGGAACTCCAAAGGTAAGGAAGGTAGCTCCTAACCTTAAGCCAAAATGTAATTCAATTTCAATTTTCTTTTTGCATTCTAAAAATCATGTTAATTATCCATCCATGCATGCTAGTTTTAAAGAAAAATGCTTAATGGTGCACAATTTTGGTTTTAGATATAATGATAGAATTAGGGTTAACAAGGTAGATCAACACCCTAGGAAAAGCATGCATAATGATAGACCCAAGACCTCTAGACTAAAGAATCATGACACTAATCCCAAAAAGAGAAGAAATGTGTCTAGAAAAATAGGTAGTTCTAGGAATGTCCAAAGTGGGCATATGGACTCCAAGGTTAAAGGTCTAGAAAGGAAAAATCAAGCCTTGAGGGCAAGACTTGATAAATTAGAAAAGACCCTAGAAAGATTCACTGTTGGATTAAAGAGTCTAGATATGGTGTTGGGTAGTTTAAAACTCAACTATGATAGATCGGGTTTGGGATACCGATCTAAGACTTCCAAGGCCAACAAACAGAAGTATGCTGGGAAAGCATACAATTATGGCAAGGAGGGAAAGTCCAAGGATGACAAGGGAGTGTCATCCGAAGGGAAAAAGAATGACTTAACCAAAGACAAGGTGTCTAAGATTAAGAGGGTTCATTTTGTAGGCCACGAATCACCGGAGGCTCACCGGTGTCGTCTAGTATGGGTTAAGACACTTAGGGAGGTGGCTAAGGCTTAGAGCTCAAGGGGTAGCTCTAGGAGCCTTTGGGGTCCATGGTAAATGGATCTCAAAAGTTTCTCTCCTAGGAAATTAAGTGAATTATGCCAAAAAGGGGATGGAAGACTTGGGTAAGTCTTAATCCTAGGTTTTGGCACATTAAAAGGGATTTTAGAGAGAAAAGAATGAAAATGAGGTTATAATTGACAAAATTGGGTTTCAGTGTGTGAATACCATGTAATTCAATAATAGAAATGAACTAAATCAAGGATAAGAAGAAACAGTGAGGAGGAATCACAATTGAGACTTTTGGGATGAGTTTCAATGATACACTTTAGGATAAGTTGAGTTTCGTGCCAATCTTGAGATCTGGAGTATATTTGTTTGGAAACGTATTTTTCTAAGTAGACATTGGCCCCAAAAATCTCCCCACGAAATTTCATAATTTTTGGAGATTTGTAGAATTATTTAGGGATTTCTAAAATTCGACTGAAAAACATGAAAATCAGGTATCAGTCGGGGCAGTTGACTGATATCAAGCCCAGAAACTCTCTGTAAGTTTTCTCAGTCGACTTCCCTGGGGGCAGTCGACTGATCCAGTAGGGCTAGAGAAAAATGACTATTGGATGATAGAACATAATGTCTAAATTAAGATCCTTGATTATATTCCTTGAATAATGGATTGCCTCATGATTTAATGGTAATTAAATGAGGGTAAAAGGATATCATTGAATTCAAGATGAACTAATGAGTGATTAAGATTCAATGGGTGATTTTGAATGATGAGCTCTTGATAAATGAAAGGATATGGAAAAGGAAAGAATTGAAGATAATTCCATGTGTAGATTAATCATGGTTAGAGTTGACAAACACAAGGAATCATCAATTGAGGTCAAAATTGATACAAAATGCCAATTCCTTAAGGAAATTAGAGGATTGTACCAAAGTCAAACATATTTGATATTCTTAATCAAATCATATTTTTCTAGGATGGGGCATATCCTAGCAAATGTGCTTGCAAATTTTTTAGGTTGTTTTAGGTCTTTGTTTAGTTCTTTTTGGCACTAGGGATAAGGTTGCTTGGGGCAATCCTTAAAGGTGTCCAAGGGAGAAGAACTTGGAAGTTGAGTTGGGTAGAAATTAACTTGGTGTTAAGGTGTTAAGTTGGGAAGAACATCACCTGGGTAAATGAAAATTGGGAGAAGACATAGGTTAAGGGGGAGGTTGCCTCCTTGGTTGCCTTAACTTTTATAACACGGAAAATTTTGGGATATATGGTGAATGGACCTTAGGAGGGTTGTTCCTAGAGGTCTAGATGGACCATGGGATGTGCCAAAAGAATTGGAGACGAACTTGAGTCTCAATTATTGGGATTTGACATGTTAGATGTATGTTTCATGCATGGAAATATGACATTTGGATCATATAGTATGAAAATTGGTTTTTGATGTACAAATGCCATGTAAATCAATGCTAGGGATGCATTGTGGGTTGGCATGGGCAAAGATATCAAGAGAAAAATGAAAACTAAGACTTTAGGGCAAGGTTTGATTGAAGTTTTTAGCTAGTTTTGGGTTTTGTGTCAAACTTGGGAATAGTGATAGATACATTTTGGAATGTATTTTTCGCAAGTAGGTATGGGTACCACAAATGTCTCCACAAAATTTGAGAATTTTTGGAGATTTATGGAATTTCTGACGCATTTCTGAATTTCGTCAGAAAGGCTAAAATTTTGTTTTTCAGAGTATCAGTCGACTGCCCTGGGGGCAGTCAACCGGTAATGGCTGATTTTTGTATCAGCAGCTGATTTGTGGTCCAAATGATGAAAAACAAGTGTATGGGAGGCTAGTACACATTGTTTGTGGTCATTAGGGATTAAAAGAACCAATGATTGGGATATTGTTGGGTTCTTTTTGATGTTAGGCAAAGGGGGAGAAGTGTTGGGTTTAAAAGTTGGGAAACCAAACACACCTTTGCTAGAAAGATACCCTGGGTTTAGGGGGAGCTGAGGTTAAGGGGGAGCATGGTTGCTCCATTTTTGGCGTAAGGGGAACCTTGAAGAGGTTTTTAAAAAAAGCCTTTGTAAGTCCAATGTAAGGGGAGCTTGGGAGAAACTTTAAAAAGCTCGTGAAAAGTCCTAACTTGGAGGGTTAGGTGTTGAAAAGTCCTAACTTGGAGGGTTAGGTGTGAAAAAGTCCTAACTTGGAGAGTTAAGTGTGGGATGCCTTGGGATAGGATCCGTTTTTGCATTGCATATGCATTATGTTGCTATTTGACTACTATATTGTTTCCCTAACTTAAACGTATTGCCAAACATCAAAAGGGGGGAGATTGTTGAGGCAATCTGTGGTCCAGAGTGATCATAAGTTTTGATATTTGGGCAAAGGGTTTAAGTTAGGTTTACCCTTGTTATCTTATATGTGTATGTTGAGTGTGCAGGTTGTACAGGTTACACATATGGGCTCGGCTGGATGGCCTCGGTACGATGAAGGGTGGAATGGAGACAAGCTGGAGGCTTGTGTGCACCCGAGGGACCTTGGAGAGCAGGGACGATGAGCTGATGAGCGCGGACTTTGAGGCGTACGTGAAGGGTGGCATGGAGGCAAGCTGGAGGCTTGCGTGTGCATCCGAGGGACGAGGGCCGAAGATGAAGAGGGCGCGAAGGCAATAGTCGAGGCTGCGGATGAGAAGTCAGTCGAGTCGTGAGGGTACGAGTGCAGTGTGATTGTACTCGGGAAATCCTAGTGTTTGAGTGCGGAGTGGAATGTACTCAGGAAGGGTAACGTTAGGTGGGTGAGTAGACCAGTCGACTGGCCTGAGGGCAGTCGACTGATGGAACTCACAGAAGGGTCCTAGCTTGGGACCAGTCGACTGCCCTGGGGGCAGTCGACTGGTAGGTGGCTGGTGAGTTGGATGAGAATTCGAATGTTGGGGTGCAACAGTCGAATTTCATTGGCACCAGTCGACTGCCCTGGGGGCAGTCGACTGGTTGCAAGGGTTTCATCCCGAGTCCTATTTAATGAGGACTTCGTGGTGGCTGAGATTTTTGACGAGTTTGGTCTTGGTCAAGGGCCAAACAGTAGTCTTTGTGCTCAGAGGTTCTCAAGGTATTGTGGTGAGGTTTCTCCACCCACAAGGAGCGACGAGAGCTAGCCGAAGGTTATCCGGGGAGTGATCCACCGACGGATTCTTGGATTAGTCACCCAGCCGAGGTGGATACCAAGTAAATTCTATTTGTTAGCATTGTTTTATTTCTTATTTACTTTGCATATTATTGTTTCCGCTGCACTAACAATGTTGTAGAGATCAAAATGACGAAAAGTGCTATTCACCCCCCTCTAGCACACGCCTAGACGATCCATCAATAGATGCCAAGATGTAACACCGCACCAACTCATCTGCTTTGATCCACTTCTTATAGAGTTTTTTCTCGTCTTCATCAAAATTCTCGCTAGGTTTTTTCAGGACAGAACTCATACAATACAAACTTGTACTCCTCAGTAATTAGGACAATGTCCAGGTTTCTTTTCCAATCTATATAATTAGGGCTCGTAAGTTTGTTTTCCTTAAATATCACAGCTAGCCCTGAGAATCACAACAATCACAACTTTAGATTTCAAAAAAATATTGATTCCTTAAAACATTAAATTTGAAATCAACCAACACCTCAAAACACCGAGAATTTCGCACGCCACGATAGTGTGGACGTTTATGAATTTTACATTTGTAAGAGGAGGTTTTACCCATTAATTTTATTATCTTGTCAACCTAACTTTTTGACAAATAAAATTAATAGTTGGTCCTCTTTGGCCCTACAAATAATAACAGTGACTCCGATGGGGAGGATACTATTATTTGCATCTAAGTGCTTACCATTACACGATACTAAGAAAATTATCTTGGATTATGTGTCGTCCGATGGGGAAAATCACACGCTCCTAAATAATTTTTTCTATAATCATGTCTGACCTAGTGATCCGCAGAACAAGCCCATCCGATTTGGAGGAAGGCACTCAGAGCCAACACGCAAGCTTGTTCGCATCACTTGTCAAAGTAGTAATGGAGGCCGCGGGACCGTTAGGGTCCCTCTCCCACTTAGTTGTTTATAATGAGGAATTTTCATGCAGACACGACAAGTACATAAACTAAAACAATAAACAAGAAAAATTCTAAAATTTTCCAACTATCATGTCTTTAGTCTCCAATGCGCCTCCAGTCATGTCGCCACCTTGTCCGCTCCTCCCTACACCATGCACAAGCCACCATTGAAGGAATCTCCGAGTTGAGATAAAAAGTTATTTAATTACATCCGTCGATCCTATACTCCACAAAGGAGTGTACATATAATCTAGATCAAAACTAAATAAAAGCGTGGCTAAACATGTGCTGTATTTAATTACAAAAATTAAATACTAATTTAGCCTCGTCAACCCCGAGGATTCAAATAATTACAACCATGCACAACCAATCACATACACACATTATTTAAGCCATAATAGTTGGAATCTCGTGACTGCAACCAAAGAGTTAGCCAACACACATTCTACTATTATCTGGCAAAAATAAAATACATGATAAAGTGCAAAAATGTAACCGAATCCAAACACACAAAACCGAAAACCTCAGCTCTGATACCAATTGTTGGATAGCTTGGCGGGTTTCCTATGCGAACACCGGGTCGTCCATGGAAAACCTCTCCATGTTCACGAATTAAAAAAAATTTAATCCGAATGGAGACCTATCTCCCAAACGACCATCTCGTCGACTAATTGATTCAAGTTACAACTTGACCAAACTTGATGTTCAAGCCTTATAACTCGCCTAACCAATTAGTCTCGGAAAAGACGACGAGTGGATCGTCGATTTTTGTGTTTACTATCGGGGTCCAACATGATTAATTATCACAATTAATTATCAAATAATTAACACAAAGATAATTAATCAACCACACATAAAATGCTAAAATTCAAAGGAACCATGGGAGAAGTTTATACCTCACGTTACCTCTTGATCTTCTATTTTATGACCCTTCCCTCTTGGATGTCGTGTGGTCAATGATCTACTAAGAACCGAAGTCACCAAGGCCTTCCAAAATCACCCTCTTCTTGCGCCAACCAAACCCTAGCCACTAGGGCTTATCGCCGGCCACCCTCTTCCACTCCTCCTTGCGCCGCCGGCCACACAAGGCCTCCCAAGCTTGCCGACCACAAGGAAGCACCGGAGAGGAAGGAGAAGAAGAAGAAGAAGAGAAACAAGTCTCTTTTCACCAAAACCCAGCCGCCTATCCCCTTTCTTCTCCTCTTGCTTGCGACACCATCTCCACCAAGTGGAAGCTTCTTCTCCACAACCGACCACTTCCTCTTCTCCTTCTTATTGCTAAGCAGCACAAAAAGGAAGAGGAAGACTCCTCCTTGTCTTTGTGATTGCCGACCAAGTGGTGGAGAAGAGGTTGAGAAGAAAAGAAGAAGAGAATCCTCTCTTCTTATACCCATCGGTTGACCTAGGAGAGAGAAGGGAGAGAGAGAGGATGAGAGAAGAGGCTTGGGATTGGATGAATTGGAATCCTTGGTTTCATGACTCCATGGGGTATTTATAGGGCTACAGTAGGGACCATAAGGAGGAGTTGGGTCTTAGCCACCTAATGGATCAAGGCCCGATCCATTAATGAAAAACTATTCCACTAAAGGCTCTTCATTGAACTACCTCACCAACCCCCATATTTACATATGAGCTCTACTTATTATGAGTACAATTTCTCCCCGTGTTTAATATATCGAATACCCATTGATTAATTTAAATTATTGATAATTTTAATTAATTAACATCTAACTCCTTGATTAGTACCACTCATCCTTATCATCATGTTGGACCAAGTCCACCTGCAGGATTTAATATAATGAACCTTATGAGCTCATCAAGGGGGCATCATCATCCCGACTCACCAGGACATAATTTTCGTCTATAATCAACGTCACACCATGTAAATAATATTTGTTGGGACCTTGGCGTCTAGCTAGAGGGGGGGGGGGGGGTGAATAACAACTTTTCGATTTTGTCTACAAGAATGTGAGATAAAACATAAGACACAAATAATAAACAATAAGAACCAATGCTAACTCCCTAATTTACTTGGTATCCACCTCCAAGAGGTGACTAATCCAAGGATCCACACCACACACACATGCTCCACTATGAACTTCTCCTTCAAGGTGGAGAAATCTTCTCAAGATCTTCTCTTCCTCTTGTACAAGATGAGAATTAAAGTAGGAGGAAGAGAATGAGACTTTCAACACTTAGAATAAGATCTTAGACTTAAGAACCGCAACCCTATTCTGCTCTAAAGTCTCTCCTTTAATAGAGGAGAGAGCTATTCCTTAAACAACTTAACCCACGATACTAGTCGACTGCCCCAAGAGCAGTCGACTGATGCCCAACCAGTGGCTAGCCAACGACTAGATTTTTGAACTGATCAGTCGACTGGTCCTTGGACCAGTCGACTGATCTTTCTGTGAGTTTGAATTCTGGGCTGGTAGTCGACTGACCCTTCCCGCCGTCGACTGCCCGACTTACATTTGCACTCATCCTCACTCCAAAGTTGATCCTTCGCGTATGCCTTGAAGTCCATTCCCTTGGCTCACCCTTGGAAGTTCTCTTCCCTTGGTTATCGACCCTCGGATGCGTACACATGCCCACGACTTGCCTCCATACCATCCTTCGCGTATGCCCTTGAAGTCTACTTCCCCGGCTTTCCCTTGGAGTCCTCTTTCTTCAGCTCTCGTCCCTCGGATGAGTACTTCATGTGTGATTCACCAAGTCCTGCATGACTCAAACACTCATATCAAACCAACACGACAGCCTAACTTAATCATATTGACACACACACATCAAAACCTATGATGCACTCGATCATACTTGGGTCGATTGCCCCAACAATATTATTTCCCAATTTACCGAGCCTATCGATTTAACAGAATAAATTTCACCCATTAGCAAATCAACGAAATAAATACTAAGTACATGTGCCCGTTATTATATCGGGATTTAGAGCATGTACTCCATAATATATTGAGGTCCGATCCAATTATAAAGTCAGTATAAATTGGATCACCTCTATGTCGGTCCTGCTCAATGCACACAAAGTGCACTAGTGTAATTCTATAGTCAAGACAAAGCAACACCAAATTACGATACAATTATCTCGATAGTTTGCCCAAATCTATCTCAGTTGTGAGCCTCTACTTATACTTTACAAGGAACTGATAACATGATTTTCTGTGCGACACCACACACTATGTTATCTACAGTGTAAAGTAGTAGACATTTTGCACATACTAATATAAACATGGAATCAATGATCTTGTGATTCTCTTTCAAAATGTAGATGTCTTATACAAAAGTCAAGGCTTTTAGTATACATCCTAACACTCTTCCCACTCAACCGCTCATGGGTACTTATAGTTGCTAGAGTGCGAGCAACCGTTGTATTGTGCTACACTCAACCACTCATGGATGTTGGAGTTGTAGGCAAGCAGTTGACACCCTCTCTGTTGTTTACAAGGGATAACAGAGCCGTTGGTGGCTCCCCCTTTTCCTGTGGTTTTGAAGTAGTTGGCTTCCCAGCTTTCTGTCCACTCAACTACTTATAGTAGTGGTAGTTGTTGGAGTGCGTATAGTTGTCACAACTCTACCTAATCGGCCTCATAGATGTGATATGATGGTGGCTTGACTGACGTCAGGGGTGACACATGTCATTGCATCATGTGTCGGGTCGAGGTGGACCGACAAGAGGGACGGGGGGGGGGGGGGCGAATTGCCGCTGTAAAATAAAAATAAATCTTTTGTGCGGCTCACAACGATTCCAGATTAGTTGCTACAATTAAATAAGATAAACATAAACTAACTCAACTAGTAGAAAGGCTAAGACACAGAAATTACTTGGTTACAACCTAGGTGGTTATTATTCCAAGACAGTTGAAACTCACTATAAAAATCTCCTTCTAGCGGAGAAGTTTTTTACAAACTTTGTAGCACAAGACAGAAGCTAGAAGAATTACAATCAATCTGTTGAAAATCTTGTTAACTTCTATACCTATTTATAGGCTAAGAAAATTAATCATTACCATTAATCATAGATAAATTTAATCCTTAACCGTTAATTAAAAGATAAATTTTATCTTTTATAAAGCTTATCATTTTAAAATATAAGGTTAATCTTTTAAACAGTAGAAGTTTTTGTCCGATTAAAGGATAGTAATTATCCTTTAATTGAATGTAGATAAATTTAATTCTTAACCGTTGATTAAAAGATAAATTTAATCTTTTATAAAATTTATCGTTTTAAAAGATAAGGTTATTCTTTTAAACGGTAGAAGCTTCTGTGCATGCAAGCTGTCCACGTGTGTTGCTTGGTCAAAGTCTTCTGTCAAGCCTCAATGCTTCTCCAATAATTTTGGTCAAATATGGTCCAAGTCAAAACTATGACTTGGTCAAAGTCATTAGAGTTGACTTTTTGGTAGACGCTTTGTTTGGGTGATTTCTGGCCATCCGGAGTTAGGGTCACCCGAACCCAACTACGACCTTTCGCCCCTCGAGCGTCCTTTCTCTCAGCTTCTTGTCCATCGGACATTGTGCATGCCCTTCTCGTTACCCCAGTGTATTCTTCCATAGCTTCCGCATCCCTCGGATGCACCAAGCCCGATAGCTCACTTCCTAGTGAAATCCTTCTCTTCCACTACGTCTTACGCTCGACTTCCTCCACTCCTAAGCTCCTACACACTTAAACAGAAGGGTCAAAACTACAACAGAACCTAATCTAACTTGGTTGATCACATCAAAACCAACTGGGGCACCAACAATCTCCTCCTTTTTGATGTGCATCAACCCAAGTTCAGTTAGGGTTAAACTAAAAGAAATAACACTAACTAATAATTAAGCATAAAAGAAATATTTACAAATTAAAACTGCAACCTCTCCCTGAACTTAAACTATTCTCCTCCTTTTTGACGTGCATCAACCAAAGTTCAGTGAGGGTTAAACTAAAAGAAATAACACTAACTAATAATTAAGCATAAAAGAAATATTTACAAATTAAAACTATAACCTCTCCCTGAACTTAAACTATTCTCCCCCTTTGTGAGAGCAAACAATGGCACACAACAAAAACTAGGGAAAACAAAGAGAAAATATGAATGAAATAATTTTTAAGCATTCTTTTGTTTTTGTTTTTGAAAAAAAATTCTTTGGAAAAGAATTGAAAACTGTTGCGCAAGTGTAGATAGTCATAGATTAAAATTTTAAAAATTTAAAATTACATCAAAAAAAATTGGAGAAAATTATATTAAGGTCAATAGATGATGAGTAGATTTAGAAAAATTTGATTTGTAAAAATAATTTTCTATCGAAATTTAATATTAAGAAAAATTAAATTTCAATAAAAAATCATAGAAAATTGAAAACCTGTTTGAAAAATCTAAACATTTTTGTATAATTAGAAAATAGGTTTATAAGCTTCCACAAAAAATTTGACTTAAAAAAGCACTATCTATTTCCAAAAATAAATCAAATACTGATAGAGTAGAATTTTGAAGAATAAATATTTAAAATTCAAAAATACTTCAAAAAATTTGAATAAAATTTGAATGAGGTCTACTAATCTTATCCACATTCAGAAAAATTGGATCTATAAAAATAAATTTTTTATCTATTTTTAAAATTTAAAGTTTAAATTTCAAATGTAAAATTGTGAAAATATGAAAAGTAATCGAAAAAAATCTTAAAAATTTATTGTAAGTAAAAAGAAAGTTCATGTATTTAGAAAGTATATGAACATGATTTTATCAATTTAAAATTTGACTACTATTCATTTTTCAATGAAAGTGAATAATAAAGAGTGAAAGAAAAAATATATTAAAAAAATAATAAAAAATTGTTAGCACTAAAACATATACCATGTAAAAATTAATCTAGTAAAGACTTAGGAATCTAAAATAAGTTTCTGTGTATGCGGTTAATTAAAAATTTCACAGGTGTATAGTTCTTGAACACTTTTCTAAGTTGACCCCTGTGATTTTTAATATACAAGTTCAGATTATCAGAAAAACTATTTTTCTTTAGGCGTAAACATGCAATATCTAATTCTAATTTTTCAACTAAATTTCTCAAATTAACAACATCATTTTTCAGTTTATCAAACCATCAGAAGAACCTGCATTAGTCAATTTCATTTTTAATTTTGATTTTCTTTTTCTAAGTTAAGATTAGCTTTAAGCATTGCTTTTATACCATAGTATAATTGATCGTAAGGGAGAAAACATACCTCACTTACTGGGTCGCTTTTGAATAGAGGGACTCCCCCTTTGTCGCTACTTTCTACTGGTGTAGCTACCCTTTCCTCAGTGCTCTCCTCTTAATGATATGCCATCAGCATAAGTCCAGCGTATTCTTCAGCTTTCGATTCATCAGACGAGGTCTCGCCCTAGGTGGGTTTCAGTGTCTTCTTCTTCTTTGGGTGGTTCTTGAGTTTGGGACACTGATCTTTTAGATGACCTTCCTCTTTGCAGTTATAACATTGGACTGTATGCTTCATTGGAGATCATCTTTTACCCTGAAACTTAGAAAATTTATTAGCCCTTTTAAAAAAACTTTTAGGTTTTTTACCTTTTTCGCCTTATTTTCATCGTTCGTTGACGACTCATCCTCATCTAGTTTCTCCTCGCGTTTAGAGTGACGTTGTCCATTTTCCTGCTCTTCCCTACACACCAAGATTCGTGAATTTCTAAAATTGAAAATAGTTGTTCTAGAGTACTTACCACAAGGTCTTTTGAAATAAAATATGCGTCGATTACTGAGGTGCAATCTGAGGTTCTCGGGAAAGCATTCAACGCGTACCGTTGAGCGTCGCGATTTGATACCTTTTCACCAAGGTTCTCAAGGTTCGTGATTAACTCTTTTATCTTGGCGTGCAGTTCGGCAAATGATTGTCCGTCTTCATTCGGAGGTTGGTAAGCTGACTTCATAGGATGTCTCATCGTGCCAGTTTCACCTCCGAGGTGCCTTAATGCAATTCCAGGAACTTTTTTCAAAGTTCCTTTGCCAAGTCGTACTTCCCGATTCGATTAACATCTTGTTCAGGGAGGATGGTCAGCAGGTGGAATTTTGCCTTTCCGTTTGATATTGCGTCTGCATGCTCCTTTTTGTTTCAGGAGTTAGGTTCGTTGATCATTCCTTCGTTATCTTTTGGAGCTGAAAAACCGTTTTTCATCATTAGTAATAATTCATAATTAGTAATAAAAATACTTTCATTTTCCTCTTCCATGCTGTGAGCTCCCCCTCAAACTTTGGTGGGTAGATCACAAGTCCAACAATTCTTTAGAATTGCTGCAGTTGGCGGTTAGTCCTTCTGTAGCATCCTAGCTCTGACACTACTTGTCAGGTCGAGGTGGATCGGTAAGAGGGGAGGGGGAGGGGGTGAATTGCCGCTGTAAAATAAAAATAAATCTTCTGTGCGGCTCACAAAGATTCCAGATTAGTTGCTACAATTAAGTAAGATAAGCATAAACTAACTCAACTAGTAGAAAGGCTAAGACATAGAAATTACTTGGTTGCAACATAGGTGGTTGTTAATCCAAGACGGTTGATGCTCACTATTAAAATCTCCTTCTGGCGGAGAAGTCTTTTACAAACTTTGTAGCACAAGACAGGAGATAGAAGAATTACAATCAATCTATTAAAAATCTCTTTAACTTCTATGCCTATTTATAGGCTAAGAAAATTAATCATTACCGTTGATCATAGATAAATGCAATACTTAACTGTTGATTAAAAGATAAGTTTTATCTTTTATAAAGCTTATCGTTTTAAAAGATAAGGTTAATCTTTTAAATGGTAGAAACTTCTGTCCGATTAAAGGATTGTAATTATCCTTTAATTTAATGTAGATAAATTTAATCCTTAACCGTTGATTAAAAGATAAATTTTATCTTTTATAAAGTTTATCGTTTTAAAAGTTAAGGTTAATCTTTTAAACGATAGAAGCTTCTGTGCATGTAAGCTGTCCACGTGTGTTGCTTGGTCAAAGTCTTCTGTCAAGCCTCTATGCTTCTCCAATAATTTTGGTCAAATATGGTCCAAATAAAAACTTTCACTTGGTCAAAGTCAATAGAGTTAACTTTTTGGTAGACGTTTTGTTTGGGTGATTTCTGGCCAATCGGAGTTAGGCTTACCTAAACCCGACTCCACCCCTTCACCCCTTGAGCGTCCTTCCTCCCGTCTTCTCGTCCCTCGGACGTCGCTCACATCCTTCTCGCTCCACGGTGTACTCTTCCGCAGCTTTCGCGTCCCTCGGATGCACCGAGCCTGATGGCTCACTTTCCCATGCAATCCTTCTTGTTCACTACATCTTACGCTCGATTTCCTCCTCTCCTAAGCTCCTACATACTTAGACAGAGGGATCAAAACCATAACAGGATCTAACTTATCTTGGTTGATCACATCAAAACTACCTGGGGCACCAAAATCATTTGCATTTATTGCATCTTATATATTCTTGTGGTTGTTGCATTTATATGAGCTGTGATTGTTACATTTGATTGACATACATGTATGATTTATTATTACACTTTCATTCAGATTTGCACATTCATATATGTTATTCTGTTTCGGAGACTGTATACTATTTTTTCTACCTGCTTATTGTATTTTGTTATATGTCATGCATTTATCTATCTGATTATCCATAGAGTTTGCCCTGATTCACCACTCCTTGCATCTAATTTTATTTCAAGTAGTTGGTAGATGTATTATTTAGAGCCAACAACTTTATTTTCATATTTTTTTTTTTATATTTTTTTTATTAGACGAATATTTATTATTCCAGTAGATTTATGTTTAGTTATTGAGTGAGTTATGTTCATTTGTATAGGGACTTGGTATGTTTTTCGTTTGATTTAAGTTTTAGCTGGGATATATATTTTTCTTTACTTATTATCTCATATATTGTGTGGTTGCTTATCCTTATTTCTTATGGTTGTGATTGTGTGAATACCAGTCGAGTATGGTTGTGCTATATATGTGTTGAGAGATTTGTATAAATGTTTCAGATTGTCCGTCGTACAGGGGAGCAAGCATAGGCTTCTGGAAACGTGATATCGTCAATCATTGTTTTTAAAGTTACATCGGAGTCAAGTTAAATCTTTGAAACGCAGAAACTGTGGATCATCTCCTTTGTCACTCTTATTCAAAAAAAGCCAAAAAAAAATACTAATATATACCAAACAAGCTTCCTGGATGTCAGCGATCCGCAGACAAGACTGTAAATAAGTCAAAGTTGAGCAAAACTTTATAATGTTTAAATTTATTTGGTAAGATAATCAAAATTTTTGCCAAGCGAAATCTAATTGAATGACGTATTTAGGTTTGATCATAAATATAAATAACCTCTTATCAAATTGAATAACAAACATGTCCGTATGTATTGAATAAATATAAATAATCTCTTATCAAATTGAATATGACAATTTATCAAAAGGCATATCTAAGAATAAGTATTTACCAAAAGACGTATCATGGTTTCATTTTCATCAAAGGGCGCACTCATTATAGTGAACTTCCTCTTATACCCCTCCTGTTATCTATGACCTTTCTTTTTCTCTCTCGGTAATAAATTCTGAGACGTTAGCACATGCAACGTGACTTAATTACTAACTTTTATTTTAAAATAATATATTATGGAATCGGCGCTAAATTAAAAAATATAAGATAAAAATTAAAAAAATATTTCACTTAAAAAATTTCTCATCCAACGTGATTTAAAAATAAAAATAAATGATTTTTATTTTTGATTAATAAAAATTTTAGGTGCCGAAACCTCTAATCTTGCTGTATCATCAATGCTATAGGAGTGGTTTAGGTATATCAGTGAGTTTTAAGCAAAATGAGTTCAGAATTCCAAATATGGTAGGTCCATCAATGAGTTTTGCTCAAAACTCACTGATATACCTAAACCACTCCTATAGCATTGGTGATACAACAAGATTAGATGTTTCGGCACCCAAAATCTCATCTCCTAGCTCAACCCTGTCTACTGTTATAGAGTTTTCAGAATTCCAAATATGGTAGGTCCATCAGTGAATTTTGCTCAAAACTCATTGATATACCTAAACCACTCGTATAGCATTGGTGATATACCAAGATTAGAGGTTTCGACACCCAAAATCTCATCTTCTAGCTCAACCCTGTTTACTGATATAGAGTTTTCAGAATTCTAAATATGGTCGGTCCATCAGTGAGTTTTGCTCAAAACTCACTTATATACCTAAACCACTCCTATATCATTTTATTATTATGTAATTATATATTATACTTTTTTTATAAAAATTATAAATAATATGTAATTATATATTATACTTTTTATAATTTTTTTTATATTTAATAATGGAGGGCCTGAAGTCAGCAGACTTCAGGCCAAAGGGCACTGAAATTTTTTTAATATTAACAATATTTTTTATGTTTAATTATTATTTATTAAATTAATTATTTATAATATCTGAAGTTATTTGACTTCAGACCCTCCTGGGATGACTTCAGGCCCTGCGTTTGAATCTGAAATTAAGTATTTTGATAGGTTTTTTATATATAAATATATTTTTAAAATAGAAGAAAAATTTGAGTTCACGTCGGGCCTGAATCAAAAGATTTCAGGCCCAACGTGAGCCTGAAATAAAAAATTTCAAGTCCACGCTGGGCCTGAAATATTTTTATTTCAGGCCCATCGTGGGCCTGAAAGCAATAGATTTCAGGCCCACGATTAGTTTTTTTCAAAAATTTTTTTATACATTAATATATTTATTAAATATTATTTAATATATTAATTTCTATTAATCAAATATAAAAATTATTTATTTATATTTTTAATGCTACTATCTTTATAAAAATCATTTATTTATATTTTTAATGCTACTATCTTTATAGCAAAACTCACTGATAGACCTAAACCACTCCTATAACATTGGTGATACAGCAAGATTAGAGGTTTTGACACCCAAAATCTCATCTCCTATCTCAACCCTGTCTACTGATATAGAGTTTTCAAAATTCCAAATATGGTAGGTCTATCAGTGAGTTTTGCTCAAAACTCACTGATATAGCTAAACCACTCCTATAGCATTGGTGATACAGCAAGATTAGAGGTTTCGGCACCCAAAATCTTATCTCCTAGCTCAACCCTGCCTACTGATATAGAGTTTTCAGAATTCCAAATATGGTAGGTCTATCAGTGAGTTTTGCTCAAAACTCACTGATATACCTAAACCACTCCTATAGCATTGGTGATATAGCAAGATTAGAGGTTTCAGCACCTAAAATCTCATCTCCTAACTCAACCCTGTCTACTAATATAGGGTTTTCAGAATTCCAAATATGGTAGGTCCATCAGTGAGTTTTGCTCAAAACTCACTGATATACCTAAACCACTCCTATAGCATTGGTGATACAGCAAGATTAGAGGTTTCGACACCCAAAATCTCATCTCCTAGCTTAACCCTGCCTACTGATATAGAGTTTTCAGAATTCCAAATATGGTAGGTCCATCAGTGAGTTTTGCTCAAAACTCACTGATATACCTAAACCACTCCTATAACATTGGTGATACAGCAAGATTAGAGGTTTCGGCACTCAAAATCTCATCTCCTAGCTCAACCCTGTCTACTGATATAGAGTTTTCAGAATTCCAAATATGATAGGTCCATCAGTGAGTTTTGCTCAAAACTCACTGATATACCTAAACCACTCCTATAACATTGGTGATACAGCAAGATTAGAGGTTTCGGCACTCAAAATCTCATCTCCTAGCTCAACCCTGTCTACTGATATAGAGTTTTCAGAATTCCAAATATGATAGGTCCATCAGTGAGTTTTGCTCAAAACTCACTGATATACCTAAACCACTCCTATAGCATTTTATTATTATGTAATTATATATTATACATTTTTTATAAAAATTATAAATAATATGTAATTATATATTATACTTTTTATAATTTTTTTTATATTTAATAATGGAGGGCCTGAAGTCATCAGACTTCAGGCCCTCCTTAGGCCTGAAGTCGGATGACTTCAGGCCAAAGGGCACTGAAATTTTTTTAATATTAATAATATTTTTTATATTTTATTATTATTTATTAAATTAATTATTTATAGGATCTGAAGTTATTTGACTTCAGACCCTCTTGGGATGACTTCAGACCCTGCGTTTGAATATGAAATTAAGTATTTTGATAGGTTTTTTATATATTAATATATTTTTAAAATAAAAAAAAATTGAGTTCACGTCGGGCCTGAATCAAAAGATTTCAGGCCCAAGGTGGGCCTGAAATAAAAAATTTCAAACCCACGCTGGGCCTGAAATAAAAAATTCAGGCCCACGCTGGGCCTGAAATAAAAATATTTCAGGCCCAGCGTGGGCCTGAAATAAATAGATTTCAGGCCCATGGTCAATTTTTTTTAAAATTTTTTTTATACATTAATATATTTATTAAATATTATTTAATATATTAATTTCTATTAATCAAATATAAAAATCATTTATTTATATTTTTAAATCCAACAATTTGTTTCAAAAAACTTTTTATACATTAATATATTTATTAAATATTATTTAATATATTAATTTCTATTAATCAAATATAAAAATTATTTATTTATATTTTTAAATCACGTTGGATGAGAAATTTTTTAAGTGAAATATTTTTTTAATTTTTACCTTACGTTTTTTAATTTAGCGTTGATTCCATAATATATTATTTTAAAATAAAAGTCAGTAATTAAGTCACGTTGCATGTGCTGACGTCTCAGAATTTATTACTGAGAGAGAAAGAGAAAGACAATAGATAACAGGAGGGGTGTAAGAGGAAGTTCACTATAATGAGTGCGTCCTTTGGTGAATATAAAACTATGGTACACCTTTTGGTAAATACCAATTCTTAGGTACTCCTTTTGATAAATTACCGAATTGAATAACAAACATGTCCACGAATATACGATTCATTTACTGTCCTATATGTAATGTGTTGGATATTATTATTATTATCTCTATTAGGTGGGCTTATTTGTAAGTTGCACAAGTAAATACAATCTGAGCCCTCAAAGTGATCTAACTTATGTTCATTGGGTTTCGGATTATTGGATGCGGGTTCAATATATAGAACCCTTTAGACCAATCTGTTATTATCTATGGGCTGATAACAGATTGGATTGCTATATAAAGGAGAGGTCCCCAAGGGTTTAGGTGATATTTTTGACCTAGTTTCTTGTTCCCCATTGACAAGAAATTTTACGGCGCCGTCCAACCTAAGCCCCTTGGAAGATCTCCTTCTTCTTTCCGCTGCATCTTCTTCCACAGGGATCAAGCCGACGACGCTACGACAAGGACAATGGCTCTACAATCAGGTTCCTTGTCTTTCGGTTTATATTTTATTCTTGTCATGCCTTAATTCGAAGAAATAATAGATCCATATTTTTATGTCTTGTGTTTTTCTCTTTCGAATTCTTATTTTGTTTCTAGAATTTATGCGGTTAGGAGAAAACTCAAGTTCTATCAATTGGTATCAGAGCTTTGGCTTTGTTTCTTCGTTTTTATGGCAATAAAGTTTAAATTTTTCGTCAATTTATTGTTTGTATGTTAGATTAAGTTTTCCTAGTATAATACAATTATTGATCGTCAAAAATCATATAAAAGAAAATTCTAGGTTAAATTGTGATAGTTCAATCAATCGATTTGGTCGGTCGATCGATTAATTATCAAGTCTAAAATAATAATCGGAATCGATCTATTAATTGAAGATATCCGGATCGCTTGGGTTTTTTTTTCCAATCGATTCATAGCATTAAACTTGCGACAGATCAGCTGTTGACCGATTAGGTTTTCCTAATCGAATAAAAGCCTTAAAGAATAATCGATTTAATATATATATATATATATATATATATATATATATATATATATATATATATATATATATATATATATATATATATATATATATATATAACTGTTGACCGATTAGGTTTTCCTAATCGAATAAAAGCCTTAAAGAATAATCGATTTAATATATATATATATATATATATATATATATATATATATATATATATATATATATATATATATAAATGCGTCAAATCGGTTAGAGAATTTCGTTAATCGATTCGATTCATTTTAAATCGATTATATATATGATTAATCCGAATCGATTAAGATTTGCATGCATGTGTATGTGAATCGATTTGAGTACTTCTCATGATTGGGATTAATTGTATCATTATTTAATATCAATTATTCAATTGTGTTTGACATGAAAGTATATTTGACATTAATCAGATGGCATTAATCGATGATCCTAAATGCGCATATAATAAATTTTTGAAAATTAAGATAATTGATTGGGTTAAATCAATTAATTATCCTATGATATTAATCAATTCATAAGTTTAATTTGGAGATATTAAGGCTGACTAAGAAATTATTTATTCGATTAAATATTTAGAATTTTCTTAGGTCTATCTACACAACGTGCTACCAAAATTGAACTATTGTGTCGACCCAAAGGAAGGCACCTTAGGTCGGTTTAGTGTATTTTATGTTGGTAGACGTATATCTATGCTAAGAGCAATCGGCCCAAAGGAAGGTTGCTTTTATGCCAGATATATGTTAAGATAGTTTACAATTATTGAACATAATTTATTTTTTGTTCTGATCATGCACAAAATATGTCGGCCCAAAGGAAGACATATTACGTGGCAGATTAAAGTTGTTGTAAACTATGGACCAAAATATAACTCATATAAAGTTTCATACTATGCACACAATGGGTTGGCCCAAAGGAAGGCACATTGTGTGGCCAATTAAAGGTTGAGTTATATCAGAAAGTACCGCTAACAAATTATATTTTTAATCTACACATTAAAATGTAATGTTGTATGTGGTATCTCATAAGGAGCCCATTTAATATGCATTTAAAATTTTATTTATTTCCATAATTTTATTATATATATGTTCTTGGCTTTAGTTAAATCGTGACCTTAAGTAAATCCTTTTTATTTTCAGTGCAATCTGTGACTGCCAACATTAATAACATCCCAACATTAACTGGTTCGAATTTTGCTGAATGGAAAGAATACGTGATCGTAGTCTTAGGCTGCATGGACTTGGACTATGCATTAAGGAATGATCGTCCCGCAACTTTGACCAGTGCTAGCACTATAGAGCAGAGGGCTGAATTTCAGCTGTGGGAGAAATCTAATCGCATGAGTCTAAGCATCATGAAGCTTTCCATACCGGCACAAATAAAGGGCTCAATAACAGAGAGTGAAGATGCTAGGAAACTCCTTAACCAACTGGCAGACCGATTCACCTCAAATGAAAAGGTCGAGACTACCACACTTCTTACGAAGTTGGTAACCATACGGTACAGTGGTAAAGGAAACATAAGGGAGTACATTATGGAGATGTCTAATATAGCAACAAGTCTGAAAGCACTAAAACTCGATATGTCTGAGAGTATGTTAGTGCATTTCGTCTTGATGTCTCTGCCTGCACGGTTCACTCCTTTTAAGATATCGTATAATACTCAAAAGGAAAAGTGGACATTGAATGAGCTTATTGCTCAATGCGTGCAAGAGGAGGGGAGACTGATGATTGAGACATCTGAAAGTGCTCACTTAGCATCTGGTTCTCAAAATGCGAGCAAGAAGCGAAAGATGATCAATAACAAAGGTAAGGGAAAGCAAACTGCAGATTCTGGAGGCAATGACCATAAGGAGCAAAAGAAGCAGGATAAGGAATCCACTTGTTACTTTTGCAAGAAGAAAGGTCATATGAAGAAAGACTGCATCAAGTACGCCAACTGGCGTGTAAAGAAGGGTAAACTTCTCAACTTTGTTAGTTCAGAAGTCAATTTAGCTATTGTACCCATTGACACTTGGTGGATAGATACTGGTGCTACTACTCACATAAGTGCCACTATGCAGGGTTGTCTCAGGAGCCGACTTCCACTTGATGGTGAAAGATACATCTATACGGGGAATGGAAAAAAGGCTGCAGTAGAGGCTATTGGTGTTTTTAGGCTTTATTTAGGAACTGATGTTTATTTGGATTTGGAGAATACATTCATTGTACCGTCTTTCAGACGAAACTTAATTTCAATTTCTTGTTTGGACAAATCAAGTTATTCTTGTTCATTTGGAAATGAAATGTTTAGTATTTTCTTTAATTCAATTTTGATTGGTAATGGTTCCTTGGTTGATAAGCTTTATAAATTAAACACCTTTATGTTGGTGCAGGAAGCACCAGATCGAACCTTGTTTTGATATTGGCAAAGGATTCAAAGTTAAGGGTTATTTGTTGTCTAACAATGCTGCTTGAGAGTGCAGGAAACAAAGTCCTAGCGAAGGGCTGCTAGGCACCTGACGATGGGTTGTCAGGAAACCAAGTCCTGGCGAAGGGTTGCAGGGCGAAAACCAAGTCCTAGCGAAGGGATGCTAGGCACCTGACGATGGGCTGTCAGGAACTCAAGACCTGGCGAAGGGCTGTTGGGCAAAAACCAAGACCTGGCGAAGGGCTGCTGGGCAAAAACCAAGTCCTGGCGAAGGGCTGCTGGGCGAAACTCAAGACCTGGCGAAGGGCTGCCGGGCAAAAGTCCAACTGGAGGAGCCGGTTGGCACCAGGTAAATTCTCCCGAGAGGAGTAGGTGAGGACGCGTTCCCCTTGAGGGAACATTAGGCGTCGGTTCGACCTAGGGCTCCATTTTGGAGACCAAAGTCAGAACCAAGACAGCTGAGGCTGTATAACCTATTATTTTATTGTTTTATTGTGTTTTGGACTAACCCTGGATGCAGGACTGAAGGAACGAGTGTCTGCAGCTCAGAGTGCCTCAAAGGAGTGAGGCAACAGCTGACCAGGGCGCCCGGAGTGTCCCGGGCGCCCCCATGGTGAACACAAAACACAACAAGACAAGAAAGACTTCGACAGTACATAGCCAGGGCGCCCCCGCTGTCCCGGGCGCCCCCATTGCAAAACAACTCTGCCGCGTCTGCGCTACATGCCCAGGGCGCCCCCGCTGTCCCGGGCGCCCCCAGCGCACAGGGTGGCGCAAACCTTACCGAGGAGAGCTCAGCGATGCGGATAAGGTTTGACCGGTCAACCAGGGCGCCCCCAGCGTCCAGGGCGCCCCAGTCAAGGCCTTATCCCGAGGATTAAGGGATAAGTCGACGACCGCGCCTTTTGTGGATCTGCTGCCACGTGGGGGGGCGCCCCCGTCGACCAGGGCGCCCCCAGGCCCTATATAAAGGGCCCTCGACCCCCTTCTTCAAGCACAAATTCCTTCGACACTTCTGCGCTCTTCTGCTTCCACGAGACACTCCAGAAAGCTGCCAACTCAAGCCGACGACGTCCCGCTGCTCAGGAACTTCGATCTTCACCGGACGTCGGTAACAAGAGTTGTATTTAAGTTTACGAAAATATTTTTATTATTTGTCTTGTAAACTTTTGCGAACTTATAGAATTGCCCACAGAAAACGGTCAACGACCGTGGGCCTTGGAGTAGGAGTGGACCCAGGCTCCGAACCAAGTAAACCGGCTGTGTTTGCGTTGTTGTGTTCTCTTTTATTTCCGCTGCGCACCCGCTCTTTTTAAATCCGAACGAATTGCGACATTCACCCCCCCTCTCTCGCATTTCTCGATCCAACAAGTGGTATCAGAGCTGGGTTATTCAAAGTTGGTGCAACCACCACTTTGAAATTTTTTTTCGGATTTTTTTTCGCTTTATTTTTCAAATAAATAATATCTGTGAGTGTATTTAAAATATCCTTACGCCTTTTTCAATTCTGAATTCTCATTTTCTCACCATAAGTCTGAATTGATAAAATAATCAATTTGTGAAAACTTGTCGTAAAATTTTTTATTATTATTTTAAATATTTTCTCTCGAAATTCGTGCAATATTTTTTGTTGCTCCCGCACTACTAATCCAAGACCAAGTCTTGGTACATCTATTTTTTTTATTATTGTGTGCAAGATTTAAACTAATGGCCAATCAAGAATGGAATAGTACCCGTCCACCACTCTTCTCCGGCAAGAACTTCAACTCTTGGAGAAGTCAAATGGAGTTACTTCTAAAAGCCCACATGGACCTATGGCTAATCATCCAAACGGGATTTTCTTTTCCCGTAGAAGATGGAATGTCGATCGCTTGGGAGAAATTGGACGAACCAACTCTGAGGAAGATCGAGACTGATGCTAAGGCAACAGTAATCTTGCAATGTGGTCTAACCAACGAGCAACTCAAACTAGTAGGTCCATTCAGATGTGCTAGAGAAATCTGGGAAAAACTGATTAACCTTCATCAAGAGATCTCAGATGAAGAAGAAGATCAGGTAAATTATCTTGCCTTTTCGGTCCAAGCACAAACAGCTGAGTCAGAGTCTGAACCAGAATCAAACGATGAACTGACAGAGATGGTAAGTAATTTTAAATGCTTTTCAAAATTAGAATTAAATAATCAAACAGATACTATAATGGTCGAGGAAGGTATAATTTCTATTGCAGGGAAATCTCCTAAACAACTACCAAAGAAGGAGCTTCAACAAGTATCCGAGTCCGACTCAGACACGGAACCAGAAGATGAATCTAGATCCGAGACAGCAACAATTAAGGGGGAGATTCCCAATAAGGAATCAAAAGGTAAAATTACAAATTTAAATTTTAAAAATCATATAATTTGTTACATATGCAGGGAGAGAGGGCACTACCAAACTAAGTGTCCTACTCGTAAGATTCAAACGATACCACCGACGGCGACAAAGGAACGAGCTCCAAAAGCACGAAAGAACAAGAGTCGCATTCAATGCTTCAAGTGTCAGGAGTTTGGGCATTACAAAGAGGAATGCATAGATAAACGTTACAAAGATCCAGGGCAACCAACCAAAATGGGTAACTGTAATTTACATCCAAATCAACTCTTTACCTTGAATACTGATAGTTTAATTAATCTCCCTTGGTCAAATTTAGATATGGATGCATGCTTAGATAACTTAATGAAATCATGTATATTAGCAAAGTCAAAATTCAAAATGTTAAGACAAGAAAATGAGACTTTGAAAATTAAAATTGATATACAAGAAAAACTGATTAATAATTTTGCAAACTTAGAAAATCCAGAAATTTCTCCTCACTATGACATTATCTGAAGTTTTGTTTTGGCTATTCATAGGACTAGATAGCTTAAGGACTTAACCAATTACTTGAAATTTGAAAACATAGTATTGGGAGGAGGTGAGATGATAGTACGTTGGGGAAACCACCTCTAATAAGATCAAGTCTACTTGGTCTCTTTAGACTGGTGAAACCAGCCGAAGCTACCGATCCGAGACCCAAGCTAGTTAGACCAGAAAATGACCTAATTTAATTTGAAAATGAAATTTCATTAAAAGGCTTTGTCAAGGAAAAGGTGGATGATCCCATAAGGCTACGGCCAAAGAAGGCCTAGTGCCTCGCCAAGACCTGGAAGCCAATTTTTGAAATTCAAATTCAAATTATGTTTTGTCAAATTCGAATCTAACACAAATTTCAAATAATTATAGATTCAAACTTGTTTACAAAACTCTTCTTCAAAATTAATCACTTCTTTTTCAAATTCAAACATTTTTCAAATTTAATCACTTCTTTATCAAATTCAAACATTTTTCAAATTTAATCACTTCTTTTTCAAAATTAAATATTTTTCAAATTTAATCACTTCTTTTTCAAAATTAATTTTTTTTAAAATTAATCATTCTCTTCTTCAAAATCATTTTTACCTTCAAACCTATTCACAAAACCCATAAGGTTAACATGCTTGATCACATAGAACTGGGTGAGACATCTAGGAGCTAAAAGTATGATTCAGTTTACAAGAGTTATTTAAGCTTATCTTTTTTTGTACCCTACTTTTCATTCCTAACATTTTTTTTAATATGTTAAATATCTCGATAGACTCATTTTAAATATAATCTAGGGCTTGTTTTGTTTTAGTTATTAATTGTCAAACATTATCAACTGAGTCAAACTTGGTCAAAACAGTCAACCCTAGTCAACATAGTCAAACCTGCTCAACACTGAAATCCCTTAAGGAATTTAGATAAAGTCAGTCTGTGTCGGATACAGGGGGAGTTCCTCTTAATCTTTTTCAAAAATTCAGATTTTTCAAAAACCTCATGTTCTAAAACTTATTATTATCTCAAAATAAGGTTTTTCAAAAGTTGATTCAAAAACCTTAATATATTACTATCGCTTTGGAAAAATTATTATCATTTCAAATTTTTTAAACTGTGTTATTATTCCAAATTGAGTTTTCAAAAATTTATCTCCTTGAAAGTTATCATACTCAGAAGATTGTTCAAAAGTGCTTCTTTTGATCTTGACAAACCCTAAAGACACAGAGGAAAGGTCCACTTCATGATCTTCAAGGACTCCTAGGATGTGTCAAATTAAGGGGGAGTCTAAGTCAAAAGAAAAACTTCAGAAAAAGTTTCTTTTTACTTATGTCTTTGTTAAACAGTTCTTTCTAATCTGACTCAAACCTTAAGACTCAAAGGAAGAGTACTTGTGGTCAACAAGCTTCCCAGGACTGAGTCAAGTTTAGGGGGAGGTCAAAATTAAAGAAATTATTTAATAACATGCTTTATTTCAAACTCTTGCAAAAATCTAAGTCTTTCAAAATACTATTTGTTAGAATTTGTGTGACTTATGAAATTGTTTTCGAAATAACATTTACTTAGGTTGGAAAATTTCCAGGACACTTAGGAAATGTCCTTGTAGTCAACAAGGTTTCCTAGGATGGTGTCAGACTGGAAAATGAACCAAGTTAAGTAAAACATTGAACCTTCAAAAGTTCACACACTTTTTTAGAATATATTTTTAAGTACTATCATTTTTTTAAAATTTACTTGAGTTTGAAAATTTCCAGGACACTTAGGGAAATGTCCTTGTAGTTAACAAGGTTTCCTAGGATTGTGTCAGACTGGAAAAGAAACCTAGTCAGGTGAAATATTTTGTTTTAAAAAAAAACAAAAAATCTAATACTTTTCTAAAAGTACGTATGTATTTCAAATAATAATTTATCTCAAAAGTACTTGAAAAATCTTTTCAAAACTTTTTTTCAAATACAAAATATTTTTTTATACTCTTCAAAATGGACTTAATCTGGAAATTTAAGCTTTTGCTATGCTTTTAAGAGTTATACCAAGTATTTTTATGTTTTCAAAACTCATAAGCTCTGATACAAAATTTATTCTCAAAACTTCTTTCAAAACATATTTCAAAACACAATTTCTTTTCAAAATCTTTTAAGTACTTAAGTATTTAACGGGTATTTTTTTACTTAATTATCTCAATCAAGTGCTTGACACTTAATTTTCAAATTCTTCAAAAAAGTACTTGCTCCAAAGTTTAAAAACTTGTTAAGCCTGAAAAATCCTTTTCTTGAAAATTTTCTAAGCGTGAAAAATTTCTTGAAAAATTTTCTAAGTAAAGTTTCCTTTTCTAAAAGTTAAAATTTTTTTTGGAAACTTGGAAATTTTGCCTAAGTAAATTTTTTTGCCTTATAAAAAGTTGTAAATTTTTTTTAAGCCTGAAATTTTTTCATAACGGTAAATTATCTAAGTGTAAAAAGTTTTGAAAATGCTTTTACTCGATTCTTGAAAAATACTTTGTCAAAAACATAAAGCACTTAGAAAAACTCATAAATCCCTGTTAGATACCTTGTTCACCCATGCTTGTTTTTGATATATGTCAAAGGGGGAGGAAAGATCAAAGTTAAGAGTTAAGTTAATTATTCAGGGGGAGAATGAGCATGAGAAATTTTTTTTTCTCTCTCTTTTCACTGTTCAAATTACATTTGGGTTTAGACTGTTACGAATTGATATGTTTTATTAGTCTTAACCTTTATGCTTAAACTGCTATCTTTTCTCTTAACTTTGAATTGTGTTGCCATAATCAAAAAGGGGGAGATTGTTGGTGCAGGAAGCACCAGATCGAACCTTGTTTTGATATTGGCAAAGGATTCAAAGTTAAGGGTTATTTGTTGTCTAACAATGCTGCTTGAGAGTGCAGGAAACAAAGTCCTAGCGAAGGGCTGCTAGGCACCTGACGATGGGCTGTTAGGAAACCAAGTCCTGGCGAAGGGTTGCAGGGCGAAAACCAAGTCCTAGCGAAGGGATGCTAGGCACCTGACGATGGGCTGTCAGGAACTCAAGACCTGGCGAAGGGCTGTTGGGCAAAAACCAAGACCTGGCGAAGGGCTGCTGGGCAAAAACCAAGTCTTGGCGAAGGGCTGCTGGGCGAAACTCAAGACCTGGCGAAGGGCTGCCGGGCAAAAGTCCAACTGGAGGAGCCGGTTGGCACCAGGTAAATTCTCCCGAGAGGAGTAGGTGAGGACGCGTTCCCCTTGAGGGAACATTAGGCGTCGGTTCGACCTAGGGCTCCATTTTGGAGACCAAAGTCAGAACCAAGACAGCTGAGGCTGTATAACCTATTATTTTATTGTTTTATTGTGTTTTGGACTAACCCTGGATGCAGGACCGAAGGAACGAGTGTCTGCAGCTCAGAGTGCCTCAAAGGAGTGAGGCAACAGCTGACCAGGGCGCCCGGAGTGTCCCGGGCGCCCCCATGGTGAACACAAAACACAACAAGACAAGAAAGACTTCGACAGTACATAGCCAGGGCGCCCCCGCTGTCCCGGGCGCCCCCATTGCAAAACAACTCTGCCGCGTCTGCGCTACATGCCCAGGGCGCCTCCGCTGTCCCGGGCGCCCCCAGCGCACAGGGTGGCGCAAACCTTACCGAGGAGAGCTCAGCGATGCGGATAAGGTTTGACCGGTCAACCAGGGCGCCCCCAGCGTCCAGGGCGCCCCAGTCAAGGCCTTATCCCGAGGATTAAGGGATAAGTCGACGACCGCGCCTTTTGTGGATCTGCTGCCACGTGGGGGGGCGCCCCCGTCGACCAGGGCGCCCCCAGGCCCTATATAAAGGGCCCTCGACCCCCTTCTTCAAGCACAAATTCCTTCGACACTTCTGCGCTCTTCTGCTTCCACGAGACACTCCAGAAAGCTGCCAACTCAAGCCGACGACGTCCCGCTGCTCAGGAACTTCGATCTTCACCGGACGTCGGTAACAAGAGTTGTATTTAAGTTTACGAAAATATTTTTATTATTTGTCTTGTAAACTTTTGCGAACTTATAGAATTGCCCGCAGAAAACGGTCAACGACCGTGGGCCTTGGAGTAGGAGTCGACCCAGCTCCGAACCAAGTAAACCGGCTGTGTTTGCGTTGTTGTGTTCTCTTTTATTTCCGCTGCGCACCCGCTCTTTTTAAATCCGAACGAATTGCGACATTCACCCCCCCCTCTCTCGCATTTCTCGATCCAACACTTTACTCCTACAATTGACAACGTAATAATGCATAGTATAGGTACGAAACGTAAATTGACCAACGAGAATTCTTCTATGTTGTGGCATAGGCGTTTAGGACATATATCCAAACAATGCCTAGAAAGGTTAATGTCACATGGAATTCTTGATTGCCTTGACATGTCAGACTTTGATGTCTGCATAGAGTGTGTTAAGGGTAAGACAACTAACAAAAGAAACAAAGGGGCTAGCCGTTGTAGTGACGTTTTGGAGCTAATACATACGGACATTTGTGGACCATTCCCTAAGGCATCTTGGAATGGACACACATATTTTATTAGCTTCATAGACGACTATTCTAGATTTGGCTATTTGTACCGTATTCGTGAGAAGTCGCAATCGTTGGACATGTTCAAAATTTTCAAAGCCGAAGTTGAACTTCAACTAGGTAAGAAAATTAAAGCCGTCCGATCCGACCGTGGAGGGGAATATTACGGTCGATATGATGGATCAGGTGAACAACGTCCAAGACCTTTTGCAAATTTCCTTGCTGAGTGTGGGATTGTGCCTCAGTATACCATGCCTGGTACACCCAGTCAGAATGGTGTAGCTGAGCGTCGCAATCGAACCCTAAAAGACATGGTGAGAAGTATGATGGCTTTCACTTCTCTACCAGAGTCTTTGTGGGGTGAGGCACTCAAGACTGTTGTTTACCTTCTCAATAGAGTACCTAGTAAGACAGTAACTAAAACCCCATTCGAGATGTGGACGGGTAGAAAGCCTAGCATTAGGCATTTTCACGTCTGGGGTTGTCCAGCTGAGGCTAGGCCTTACAAGCCTAATGAAATGAAACTGGACTCAAGAACTGTTAGCTGTAATTTTGTAGGTTACTTAGAGAGATCAAAGGGGTATAAATTTTATGATCCATCTAATAGATCCTTCTTCGAAACGGGAAACGCCAAGTTTATTGAGGACAGTGGGAGCGATAGAATCAGGGAAGTATCTTTTGAGGAAAGCGTTGGCAATCCTCCTATGGTTACTACTAGTGCAATCAGTAGTGGTATGATTACCATACCACACATTATGGATATTGCACATCCAGTGAGTGTAGTGAACCAAGATATTCCCACGACATCTCCAATGCAATTGGAGGAGCCTACCACTGAAATTGAAGTATTGCTTTATATTGATGAGCAAGTACCTCAACCACCTCAAACACAAGTGCCCTTAAGGCGATCCACAAGGGAACGAAGAAGCACGAATTTTCGTGATTATGTTTATCTCCAAGAGCATGAGTTTGATATAGGGTTGGAAAGTGATCCTACATCTTTCCAAGAAGTCAAACAATGCTCTAACCCTGAAAGGTGGATTAACGCCATGCAAGAAGAGTTGAAGTCTATGACAGACAATGACGTTTGGGAACTTGTCGAATTGCCTGAAGGTTCGAAACCCGTTGGTTGTAAATGAATATTTAAAACCAAGCGAGATTCGAAGGGCAATATCGAAAGGTATAAGGCTTGTCTTGTTGCCAAAGGATTCACTCAAAAGGAAAATATTGATTATAAGGAGACTTTCTCACCTGTGTCGATGAAAGACTCTCTTAGGGTAATCATGGCACTTGTAGCTCATTTAGATTTGGAGCTGCATCAAATGGACGTAAAGACTGCATTCCTCAATGGAGACATAGAGGAGTCTATATATATGGTGCAACCGGAGAACTTTGAGTCCTCAAACTCAAAGCACTTAGTATGTAGATTAAAGAAGTCCATTTATGGTTTAAAGCAGGCATCCCGTCAATGGTATCGGAAATTTGATCAAGTGGTTACCTCATTTGGATTTAGAGAGAACCCCGTTGATCAGTGCATATATGTCAAGTTCAGTGGGAGCAAGTTTATTATACTTGTTTTGTACGTGGATGATATATTGCTTGCGAGCAATAATAAGGGTCTACTGCATGAGACCAAGTCATTTCTATCTGGTAAATTTGAAATGAAAGATCTTGGTGAAGCATCTTTTATTCTAGGCATTCAGATCTGTCGTGATCGATCAAGAGGCATTCTTGGACTTTCACAACAAGCCTATATTGAGAAGGTGCATATAAGGTATGGCATGCAAAACTGTACACCTAGTGACACGCCTGTGTCAAGAGGTGACAAGTTCAGTTTGCAGCAGTGTCCACGACTTGAACTTGAAATAAAGGAGATGGAACAATTCCCATATGCATCAGCAGTGGGAAGTCTCATGTACGCACAAGTTTGCACTCGACCAGATATAGCATTTGTAGTTGGGATGTTAGGCAGATATGTTAATAACCCAGGACCGTCGCACTAGAAAGCAATTAAAAGAGTGATGCGGTATTTGCAAAGAACTAAAAGACACATGCTCACGTATCGGAGGTCAGATCATCTGGAGGTGATTGGTTATTCAGACTCCGATTTTGCTGGATGCTTAGATAGCAGGAGGTCCACTTCAGGCTATATCTTCATGCTTGCTGGAGGGGCTATATCTTGGAAGAGCGTCAAGCAGACGCTAGTAGCTACTTCTACTATGGAGGCAGAATTGGTAGCATACTATGAAGCATCCAATCATGGGATTTGGCTGCGGAACTTCATCACAGCATTGCATATCGTTGATGGCATTGACAGACCACTGAGGATCTACTGTGATAACAAAGCCGCAGAACTTTATGCCAAGAACAACCGCAGTTCGTCGAAGTCTAAGCACATCGACATTAAGTTTCTAGCGGTTAAAGAGAGAGTTCAAAGTCGTCAGATCATGGTAGAGCACATCAGCACAGATTCCATGTTGGCCGATCCACTTATCAAAGGCTTGGTGCCCAAGGTGTTTCATGCGCATGTTGTGGATATGGGAGTACTTCTTATGGAAGAAGAACTCATCTAGTGGGAGTCTGTATTTATTTTATTGCTCTATGTTAATAAATACAAACATTTTATTTTGATTATTGTACGTACTTCAGGTTCAAAATATTAATGGGGATTCATATGTTTGTTTGACACTCTGAATACGATATCATGATTTACTACTGCTGTTTAGCATTTGGTGTTTGTAAATATGATACAGATTCCTTTTGGAATCATAAAGATTGGATCATGATTTGCTGTTGCAGTTTAGCATAAGGTGTTTGCAAATATGATCAGACTCTTTTGAGTCGCTTTGGACCAGTTGAAAATTGACATGTACTGATCACATTTCATGTAATTTCAACTCTATACATCCGCATCTTGATCTATGTCGTTAATGACATTGGTATTGTGATTACTGTTGGAGCTTGTTACGATCATATACAGTAGCTATGACCTCTTTATTCCTATACCAATGAAGTTAATGGACCAGATTGTTTAAAGGGGTATCTTGTACCCATAAAGTTTGATATCAACTAAAGTTTTGCTTGTATTTACTATACAACTCACATATAGCCCAAGTGGGAGATTGTTGGATATTATTATTATTATCTCTATTAGGTGGGCTTATTTGTAAGTTGCACAAGTAAATACAATCTGAGCCCTTAAAGTGATCTAACTTATGTTTATTGGGTTTCAGATTATTGGATGCGGGTTCAATGTATAGAACCCTTTAGACCAATCTGTTATTATCTATGGGCTGATAACAGATTGGATTGCTATATAAAGAAGAGGTCCCCAAGGGTTTAGGTGATATTTTTGACCTAGTTTCTTGTTCCCCATTGACAAGAAATTTTACGGCGCCGTCAAACCTAAGCCCCTTGGAAGATCTCCTTCTTCTTTCCACTGCATCTTCTTCCACAGGGATCAAGCCGACGACGCTACGACAAGGACAATGACTCTACAATCAGGTTCCTTGTCTTTCGGTTTATATTTTATTCTTGTCATGCCTTAATTCGAAGAAACAATAGATCCATATTTTTATGTCTTGTGTTTTTCTCTTTCGAATTCTTATTTTATTTCTAGAATTCATGCGGTTAGGAGAAAACTCAAGTTCTATCATAATGACCGATCAATGACTCATTTCACTCATTTATTCCTTCCTCTCTTTCTGCAGTTCCATTTTATTTCGGGTATAGTAATCCAATATTTTCAATTCGATTCCTCTTAAACAATGACGTAAGAGTATGCTTCAAACTAAACTCGATGATGGACCTTAAGATAGGGAGGGATTAATGGGAGTTGGAAAAAGATAAAAGTATGCAATTATTTGAGATAGAAAGCCACCCAAAGTACACTAGCCGATCAACCCGTCCTTTTCAACGACAATATCCTTTTCAACGACAATATGCAGTGATCTTTTTCTGTGCTTTACTTGATTATCAATGCTTAGCTTTTGTTTGTTATCATTCATGCTTTTGACTACAATTTGCATTTGGCTTTTTTACTGATTTTAAAAAGCAGTTGTATGATGTAACGGTATTTTTTTTTAAATTGATATTAGATACCTATTTATTTTAATTAATTTTAAAGTAATCGATTTGAATCTATAAATTCTTTTATGGATTATTAAAATAAATCGGAAGCAAGATCCCTTTTTGAGATTGGGTCGAGTTTGATTATACGGTAATTTACCAAAGGACGTACATAAAAATTGGTATTTATCAAAATGCGTATCATGGTTTCAATGTTACTAAAAGGTGCACATATTTTAGTAAACTTCCTCTTATACCCCTATCGTCAAGTACTGCATGTCTTTCTCATTCTCATTCTCTTTCTCTTTCTCTTTGTCAGTAACGAATTTCGAGACGGACAATAAAGAGATGTTACTTTATATTTTGATTTTTATATTATGGAACCTTTCTCAAAATAAAAAAATATTAAAATTAATTAAAATATTTTTATTAAATTAAAACTAAAAGAATATTTCAGCCACCCACGTTGGGCCTGAAATGGTTCCATTTCAGGCCCAACGTGGGGCTGAAATGATTCCATTTCAGGCCCAACGTGCCCAATATTAAGGGTCTTTTCTCGATTCTTTGTTATTACATTTTAACACCTCGGAGAAGTCCAAATAAACAATGGATAGCAAATTTGAACTCCTTGTAACCTCAGAAATCTACATGAACTGAAATTTTTACAATCGGAGCTCTCTAAGTCAATTAGTGGTCTTTTAGGGTCATTGGGCCAGAAATGGAAACATTTCAGGCCCACGTTGGGCCTGAAATGTTTCCATTTTAGGCCTAATGATCCTAAAAGAGCTAATGTGTCAAAATCCACTAATTGACCTAGAGAGCTCCGATTGTAAAAATTTCAGTTCCTGTGGATTTCTGAGGTTACAAGGAGTTCAAATTTGCTATCCATTGTTTATTTGGACTTCTCCGAGGAATTAAAATGTAATAATGAAGAACCGAGAAAACACCTTTAATATTGGGTATGTTGGGCCTGAAATGAGCACGTTGGGCCTGAAATGGATCAGGAACCAATGACCTTAAAAGGCCTAATGTGTCAAAACCCACTGATTAACTTAGAGAGCTCCGATTGTAAAAATTTCAGTTCCTATGGATTTTTGAGGTTACAATGAGTTCAAATTTGCTATCCATTATTTATTTGGACTTTTTCGAGTTGTTAAAATGTAATAATGAAGAACCGAGAAGAAATCACACATTAGGCCTTTTAGGGTCATTGGGCCTGAAATGGTTGGACACCTATTGCATTGGTGATATCTAATATATAGATGTTTGGACACCAAAAACATTATCTCCTACCTCTAACCTCTCTATTCATATGGAATTTTCAGAAATCCAGATATGGGAGGTCTATCAGTGGGTTTTGGTCAAAACTCACTGATATTTTTAAACTACTCCTATATGATTGGGGATATCTAATATATAGATGTTTGGATACCTAAAACATCATCTCCTACCTCTAACCTCTCTATTCATATGAAATTTTCAGAAATCCAGATATGGAAGGCCTATCAGTGGGTTTTGGTCAAAACTCACTGATATTTCTAAACTACTCCTATTTGATTGGTGATATCTAATATATAGATGTTTAGACACCTAAAACATCATCTCCTACCTCTACCCTCTCTATTCATATGGAGTTTTCAGAAATGCAGATATGGGAGGTCTATCAGTGAGTTTTGACCAAAACTCACTGATATTTCTAAACTACTCCTATTTGATTGGTGATATCTAATATATAGATGGTTGGACACCTAAAACATCATCTCCTACCTCTAACCTCTGTATTCATATGGAGTTTTCAGAAATCCAGATATGGCAGGTCCATCAGTGGGTTTTGGTCAAAACCCACTGATATTTCTAAACTACTCCTATTTGATTGGTAATATCTAATATATAGATGTTTGGACACCTAAAACATCATCTCCTACCTCTAACCTCTCTATTCATATGAAGTTTTCAGAAATCCAGATATGGGAGGTCCATCAGTGAGTTTTGACCAAAACTCACTGATATTTCTAAACTACTCATATTTGATTGGTGATATCTAATATATAGATGTTTGGACACCTAAAACATCATCTCCTACCTCTACCCTCTCTATTCATATGGAGTTTTCAGAAATCCAGATATGGGAGGTCCATCAGTGAGTTTTGACCAAAACTCACTGATATTTCTAAACTACTCCTATTTGATTGGTGATATCTAATATATAGATGTTTGGACACCTAAAACATCATTTCCTACCTCTACCCTCTCTATTCATATGGAGTTTCAGAAATGCAGATATGGGAGGTCCATCAGTGAGTTTTGACCAAAACTCACTGATATTTCTAAACTACTCCTATTTGATTGGTGATATCTAATATATAGATGGTTGGACACCTAAAACATCATCTCCTACCTCTAACCTCTGTATTCATATGAAGTTTTCAGAAATCCAGATATGGTAGGTCCATCAGTGGGTTTTGGTCAAAACCCACTGATATTTCTAAACTACTCCTATTTGATTGGTGATATCTAATATATAGATGTTTGGACACCTAAAACATCATCTCCTACCTCTACCCTCTCTATTCATATGGAGTTTTCAGAAATCCAGATATGGGAGGTCCATCAGTGAGTTTTGGTCTTTTAGGTGTCCAAACATCTATATATTAGATATCACCAATCAAATAGGAGTAGTTTAGAAATATCAGTGAGTTTTGGTCAAAACTCACTGATGGACCTCCCATATCTGGATTTCTGAAAACTCCATATGAATAGAGAGGGTAGAGGTAGGAGATGATGTTTTAGGTGTCCAACCATCTATATATTAGATATCACCAATCAAATAAGAGTAGTTTAGAAATATCAGTGAGTTTTGGTCAAAACTCACTGATGGACCTCCCATATCTGGATTTCTGAAAACTCCATATGAATAGAGAGGGTAGAGGTAGGAGATGATGTTTTAGGTGTCCAAACATCTATATATTAGATATCACCAATCAAATTGGAGTTGTTTAAAAATATCAATGAGTTTTGGTCAAAACTCACTGATGGACCTCCCATATCTGGATTTCTGAAAACTCCATATGAATAGAGAGGGTAGAGGTAGGAGATGATGTTTTAGGTGTCCAAACATCTATATATTAGATATCACCAATCAAATAGGAGTAGTTTAGAAATATCAGTGAGTTTTGACCAAAACCCACTGATAGACCTCCCATATCTGGATTTCTGATAATTCCATATGAATAGAGAGGTTAGATGTAGGAGATGATGTTTTAGGTGTCCAAACATCTATATATTAGATATTACCAATGCAATATGTGTCCAACCATTTCAGGCCCAATGACCCTAAAATGCCTAATATGTGATTTCTTCTCGGTTATTTATTATTGCATTCTAACACCTTGGAGAAGTCCAAATAAATAATGGATAGCAAATTTGAACTCCTTGTAACCTCAGAAATCCACAGGAACTGAAATTTTTACAATCGGAGCTCTCTAAGTCAATCAGTAGATTTTGACACATTAGGCCTTTTAAGGTCATTGATTCCTGAACCATTTCAGGCCCAACGTGCCCATTTCGGGCCCATCATGCCCAATATTAAAGGTGTTTCCTCGGTTCTTCATTATTACATTTTAACACCTCGGAGAAGTCCAAATAAACAATGGATAGCAACTTTGAACTCCTTGTAACCTCAGAAATCCACAGGAACTGAAATTTTTACAATCGGAGCTCTCTAGGTCAATCAGTGGGTTTTGACACATTAGCCCTTTTAGGATCATTAGGCCTGAAATGTTTGCATTTCAGGCCCAATGACTCTAAAAGTCCACTGATTGACCTAGAGAGCTCCGATTGTAAAAATTTCAGTTCCTGTGGATTTCTGAGATGACAAGGAGTTCAAATTTGCTATCCATTGTTTATTTGGATTTCTCCGAGGTGTTAAAATTTAATAACAAAGAATCGTGAAAAGAACCTTAATATTGGGCACATTGGGCCTGAAATGGAAACATTTCAGCCCCATGTTGGGCCTAAAATGGAACCATTTCAGGCCCAACGTGGGCGACTGAAATGTTCTTTTAGTTTTAATTTAATAAAAATATTTTAATTAATTTTAATATTTTTTTGTTTTGAGAAAGGTTCCATAATATAAAAATCAAAATATAAAGTAACATCTCTTTATGGTCCGTCTCGAAATTCGTTACTGACAAGGAGAAAGAGAAAGAGAAAGAGAATGTGAAAGAGAAATGCATGCAGTACTTGACGGTAGGGGTATAAGAGGAAGTTTACTAAAATATGTGCGCCCTTTGGTAACATTGAAACCATGGTACACCTTTTGGTAAATACCAATTCTTAGGTACGCCCTTTGATAAATTGCCGTTGATTATATCTTATTTAAATCAGTGGGTAGTTAGATGGGCATTTATGAAATCATTTTATAAATTTGTTTGATTTGGTTCCCTTCCTGAGGACCTCCAAACCATATGATGAAGTCCCCGGGGCTATAATGTAGTGGTAGGATGATTAATTGCTATTCAAGATATCGATGGTTCGATCCCCAATTATAATGTATTTGTAGGATTTTTTTTTTCAAATGGGGTGCGAACCCTGAGACGTTGGGCTTCTAAATTTCTTACCGCGAGCGCTTCCCGATTTACCTTGATAATTGATGAAAAATTTTTATAGGATCGAATCAGTCACTTCAAATTTATTTGTTATCTGGTCCAACATTTTATCCAAACCATGTTAGGAAGGATAGTTTTAGTTTTGAATCTCGAGGATGAATGCATGATTTACTTAAATCTTATAATAAGTTAAAGTGAAGCAAATTTTTTTTAGTAGACCTAATTGTAAATAGATGCAAAATAAAATCAAGAGATGTCAAAAATAAGCTATATAGGTTTTCAAAATGCACAAGGAGTTTAGAATGAATGACAGCGTTATTAAAAAAGCTTGAGCAAAATAATAAGAGAGTTTTTTTAAATCATCATAATGATATTAGTGGCGTAGCCAGGGGGACGAGATGCAATTGCCATGTGAGATTTAAAAAAAAAAACATTAAACCCCCACTACGATTTTGACCAGATTCATCACCTTGTTGTCAAAAATTGAAATTAGCCATGTATTGGGAAAACTTTCGACCTAAGTGTGGGAGGAAATACTCTTTTTCTGGAGAGTTAATAAAAAATAAATTAAAATTACATAAATTTTAACTTATCTATTGAGCGAACTGAGCTGCCATTAATGCAGAATACAATTTCCCGAACTGAAATTCTTCAAGGCTGGAATCCCCAACCTGGAATTCCCGAGCTAAATTTCTCGACCTAGAATTCCCGAGCTGGAATTCCCAAGCAGAAATCTCCCGAGCCGGACGTCTCCCGACTAGGGTCTCCCGAGCAGTATCTCCCGAGTCGGACATCTCCCGACCAGGGTCTCCCGAGAAGTATCTCCTAAATCGGAATTGGAGAGTTGTTGAGGCCTGCGTAACGCAGTTTCCTTAAAATAGATTTGTCCTCCTCCGACGGTGCTTCGAGGCTCCGATGGACGTCTGTCTCTCAGGATACAACAGCGGGACGACGGGCACAACGATGTACTCATTTCTCGTGACAAACTGATGAAGTACCCGAATGCTATCAAAGGAAGTAGGGAAGGTTGGGAACGAGGTGGAAGATAATTTCTTCTCCTCTTTTGCTCTCAGTCACAGCCTTTTTATCTAAGGCTCAGACCTTTGCAGTAATCAATGACCGAATTTATGCCATTTACTGCCAATTAACCCTCCAGATCCAAACGCTTGGGGGCTATTTATTTTGCATTAATCAATAGTTAATGCATCAATTACATGTGAGTAAAAATTATGGCAAAACATTGGTTTATCTGCTTGGACAAATTTTGTCCCGATCGGTCGGGCATTCGATGCGCGCAGGTCATGCACACACACACGAATCCACTTGGTTCAGTACAAATCCAGGCCTTGGATTTGCACCCCTCCTGCGCACCCACGGGTGAGAGAGAGCCTCTCCCCTTGCATTTATTCACAACTAACATGCTTGTGAAACAATATAAACCAACAATTATGCCTTAAGACTCCCAATGTGGGACTAAAGTCCCTTCACAATGGAGTCTTTTATTCTCCACCTCCCTTTACATTCACTAGAAACTCCCAATGTGGAACTAAAATCCCATTCACAATGGAGCATCTTTTCTCCCCACTTATCTTTCCATTCACACTATATCCAATAATTCCCCACATGAATAGAAACATGGTATGTGATAACATTCAACAATTGAGTCCAGTATAGGACAGGTAGGGTGCGAACCCTGGGACGCTGGGCTTCTAGACTGCCCACCGCGAGCGCTTCCCGATTTACCCTGGTGACTAGTGCGAAACTTCCGTGGGGCCGGGCCGGTCACCCCAGGTTTAATTTGTCTGCTGCTTGGTTCATCATTTTTTTTGTTCATCAATTTTTTCAGTATAGGACAGGTAGGTTTCACCCTTTGAACCTTCCCTTGTGAAGATCTGTATGCTTCCTGGTTGGCAGTAGACATGATGTCCTTGAACTGTGCTGCGTTTGTGTAAGCATTGACACATCTCACCCAGGACTCTCCCTGATACACCTCAGTTCTCATGAGTGTGTTCGTTCTTGGCCATGAACACGCCTGATTCTGTGAGATGTTCTAAGAATTGTGCCTTCAATTCTCTTCGAAGCGGCCCCACTTCTTTCTCACATAGGTGATCTCTTAAGAGTTTTCCACATAACTCTATTGAATCATTAAAAGTCGTATGCTTAACCTCCATCCTTCACTATTTCAAAGGGTCATTCCCTCACAGTAAACAACTTTGTCAGTGCAGTTAGGTTATCCCTTTGAACCTAGTTCTTGGGATCTCCAGTCTGCATAGGTTGGGTTTACTTTATACCAACCTTTTCTATCGGCATCAAACCCATCCTTCTTGATGAGATTGCAACTAACTCTCGATTTAACCCTTTGGTTAGTGGATCCACTAAGTTATCCTTTGACTTCACATAGTCAACAATGATAACTCCAGTTGAGAGTAGTTGTCTAATGGTATTGTGTCTCCGACGTATATGTTTAGACTTACCATTATACATATGGCTTTGTGCCCGACCAATTGTCGATTGACTATCACAATGTATGCAGATTGCCGACACGGGTTTCGATCATCTTGGTACATCTTCTAAGAATTGTCGTAGTCATTCAGCCTCTTCACCACATTTGCCAAGAGCTACAAACTCAGACTCCATCGTGGATCTGGTTATTATGGGTTCCTTGGAAGATTTCCATGAAATAGCTGTACTTTCTAGAGTGAACACATATCCACTCGTAGACTTCGAGTCTTTTATGTCAGATATCCAACTCGCATCGCTGTATCCTTTGATAACAGCAGGATATCTCATATAGTGCAGTCCAGTTCCACGAGTATATCTCAAGTACCTCAGTACTCTTGTTATCCCTTTCTAGTGCTCAACACCGGGATTACTCCTGTATCTACTCAGTTTGCTTACTGCGTAGGCTAAGTCTGGTCTTGTACAATTCATCAAGTACATCAGACTTCCAATCACCCGAGCATACTCTACTTGAGAGATACTTTCTCCTCGGTTTTTCGATAGATGTTGGCTTGTGTCTATCGACGTTCGTGCCAACACAATATAACCATTGGTGAATTTCTCAAGAATCTTGTCTGTTGGTGCAGGCAACACCTAAGTCAAACCTGGGTTTTGATAATGGCAAAGGGTTCAGAAGTTAAGATGTTATTGTTGTCTAATGTGTTTACTAAGTGTGCAGGAAAGAAGTCCTAGGTACACTAGGCAAGAAGTCCTGGCAAAGGGCTGGGCAAAGAAGACCTGGCAAAGGGCTGGGCACCGAAGTCCTGCTCGGAAGGTGGGCACGAAGTCCTGGTCAAGGACTGGGTAGGAAGTCCTAGCAAGAGGCTGGGCACCGAAGACCTGCTCGGAAGGTGGGCATGAAGTCCTGGTCAAGGACTGGGGACGAAGACCTGGTCAGGTAGATCGGGCAAAAGTCCAACCGGAGGAGCCGGTTGGCAAAAGGTAAACTCTCCTGAGAGGAGTAGGTGAGGACGCGTTCCCCGTCGAGGGAATAGTAGGCGTCGGTTCGACCTAGGGTTCCATTTGGGAGACCCGAAGTCAGAACCAAGACTGCTACGACTGTAAAAATTAACTAATATTCTTGCTTTGTTTGTTTTAGAACTAACCTTGGATGCATGGACTGAAGGAGTGTATTTCTGCAGCTCAGAACGCCCCAAAGGAGAGGGGCAGGCAGCTGGGCTTGGCGCCCGGGAGGTCCCGGGCGACCAAGGTCAAAGCCAAATAAGCACAGAAGCAAGGATGCTTCGAAACCACACTGAGCTAGGCGCCCGGGAGGTCCCGGGCGCCCAAGGTCAATGCCAAAGAGGCAATCGAAGCAAATCAGTCACGAAGCCAGCGGACCGAGTCAAGCTGGGCGCCCAGGAGGTCCCGGGCGCCCCAGTCAGCTCCACAGGCCGATTCGAAGGGGATAAGCGCTGACCGAGCTGCGGATGAAGTTTCTCCGATCGGAAGGCACGTGTCAGGCGCTCTGCCCCGGACGTCCCAGGCGCCCCCAGGAGCACTATAAAAGGGGCTCTACCCCCAAGGCTTCAAAAGAGAACTTTCCAACACCTCTAAGCTTTTCGTTCAGGCGCTCTGCTCCGGCAAACTCCGATCTCGAGACTCTAGCGCCGACGACGACCCTCTGCTCCGAAGTACGATCCACATCGGGCGTCGGTAACGAAAAGTGTATTCTTTTATTTACTGCACTATTCTTGAATGAAAGTATGTAAACCTTTGCGCGAATATAGAATTGCTCGCAGTAAACGGTCAAGGACCGTGGGCCTTGGAGTAGGAGCCGACCGCGACTCCGAACCAAGTAAAACTACTTGTGTTCTTTGTGTGTTCGTTTTAATTCCGCTGCGTATTTTCTCTTATTCTAATCCGAAAAGATTTTCACGATATTCACCCCCCTCTGTTGTGTTTCTCGATCCAACAAGTGGTATCAGAGCGGGGTAGCTCAAATTTGGTGTAACCACCAATTTGGGAGTTTTTCAGATTTTTACAAATTTTTTTATTTCTTTTTCGATCAGATTTTTATCGTTAATCGAGGTTGGTGCAACACCACTAGATAATTTCTTTTAAATATCTTATTCCCGCATTGTTAATCCAAGACCAAGTCTTGGGACAGTTTTTTATTGCTTTTATTTCAGAATTTCTAAATGGCTATGTAAGAGGGCTTCAGTACAGCCAGACCACCACTCTTCAGTGGGGAGGACTTCTCCTACTAGAAGAGTCGGATGGAAGTCCACCTGAAAACTCAGGTGGACATATGGATAATTATCCAATCTGGTCTGGAAATCCCAAAAAATACAGAAGGTGTGGCACAACCTTACACAGAATGGGATGCCTCGCTAAAAAGGAAGATCGAGGCCGATGCTAAAGCGACCCAGACACTCCAATGCGGTCTAACCAAAGAAGAGCTGAACTGAGTAGGACCATTGAACAGTGCGAAGGAACTCTAGGGTAAGTTAATTGAATTGCACGAAGGAACCTCCGACACCCGAATCAGCAAGAGGGACCTACTGCTAAACAAGCTATACACGATCAAAATGAACGACAGCGAGTCAGCAGCCCAGCTCCAAGCCAGAATCCAGGAATTAATAAACGAGCTACATACAATCGGTCACAAGGTAGAGAACCGTGACTTGATCAGGTATACCCTTAACGCTTTCCCGAGAAATACTTTGTGGGCATCTATGGTAGATGCATACAAAGTTTCAAGGGATCTTTCTAAAATCAAATTAGATGAGTTATTTTCTGAACTTGAATTACATGAGCAGACTAACTGCACCGTGGCCGAGAAAGGCATTGATTTTGTTGCAGGCAAAACAGGAAAGATGGTCAAGAAGAAGTCTCAACCTGCACCCGAGTCTGACTCAGACTCAAACTCAGACTTAGAAGACAGCGAAGGGGATCGACCCAAGCTGGTTCGGCTTGCCCGGGACTACTACAAAGAATTGAAGAATCAGTCCAACAGAAGAAAAGCCAGCTGAAAGAAGGAGGATCCAGCTGAACCATCCAAGAACAAATCAAGTGTGACATGCTTCGAATGCAACAAGAAGGGACACTTCAAATCGGAGTGCCCTAATCTGAAAGAAGCCAAGAAGACAAGAAGGAGGAAGACCCTTCAAGCAATGTGGGGCGAGTCTTCATCCGAAGAAGTAGAAGAGGTCCCACAATCGAACCTGCTCGCATTGACTGCATCCGAAGACATCGACACCGGATTAGAATCGGAGCCGGACGACGGAAAGCTCACCATTTCGGAAGACGGCAAAATAACTGTAAGTGGTTATTCAAAAGCATAATTAGCTGAATTAATTGCTTACCTATCTAGTAACTTGGCGAAAGCCAAAATTCGAGTCGAGTCTCTCCGACAGCAAGTAAAACTCCTGAAAGAGGACGCTGACTCTAGATCCTTAACTGAGAAGGTTCAAGAAGGAACCTCTACTCAAGTTGAAAAACTTGAGAAAGAGAACTCCTTATTGAAAACTCAAGTCAAGGACCTTAGAGCAGCTTTGGAATGATTCACTTCGGGTTCCAAGGGTCTTGATATGATCCTTGGAAAACAGAAGTCCGTTCTAAATCGATCCGGGTTAGGATATCGAACTAAGGCTAGACAAAGGTCATATTATGCTGTACTGAATCAGTCTAGACCCAAAGTTCAGGCATGGGTACCCAAACTTTGTCTGAACAACCAAGCTGGACCAAACTAGTATTGGATCCCCAAGGACAAGATTCATATCTTGCCTAATCATTACCGTGACTTTAGTCCAGGGGGAGCCAACTTAAAAACCATTTTTATAGTAAAATAAATTCTTTTTCTGATTGTAAAATTGCATTATTTCTTGTTTATTTATTTTTTGCTATTTACCATGCTTAGACATAGGACTGGTTAGATTAAGGACTAAACCGATTAACTGAAATTTGAACAACATAGTATTGGGTGGCGATGAGATGATAGTACGTTAGGGAAGCCTTTTCTAATAAGGTCAAGTATACTCTACTTGGTCTATTTAGACTGGTGAAACTAGCTGAAGCTACCGATCGAAGACCCATACAAGTTAGACCAGAATTTCTCAAAAAGTAATCTTGAAAATGAAATTTCACTAAACGGCTTTGTCAAGGAAAGGGTTGATGATTTAATAAGGCTACGACCAAAGAAGGCATTGTGCCTCGCCAAAACCTGGAAGCCAATTTTGAAATTCAAATTCAATTTACTCTTTGTCAAATTCGAATCTAACACAAATTTTCAATTAATCCTAGATTAAAATATTTCTTGTTCAAAATAAATTTAAAAGCATAATTAATTGGTTTTCCAAAATTAATTTAACCTTTCAAAACTAATCATAGGTTTTCAAAATAACTTCTTACCTCTATTCAAATCCTGTCTCACAAAAACCCAAAAGGTTAATGTGATTGATAACTTTAGATTGGGTGAGACAGTTAGTACTCAACTCAAAATCTGATTTCTATGATGTGGTCAAATAAAAACATTGAATTCAGAGTTAAATTGACTTGATTGTTTGTTGGTCATTAGAGTCAAACCAGGTCAAAATAGTCAAACCTAGTCAAACAGTTAAACTGGTCAATGGTCAAACAACGGTCAACCCAGGCGCCTGTGACCCCTCGGGCGCCCCCTCCCTTTCTCTTCGACCAAGACAGCAAAAGCTGTCAACATTCCCAGCTAACCTGGGCGCCTAGGCCTTTAAGTCAATTCGAGGCAGCAAAAGCTGCCACACATGGCAGCTGACTCCAGGTGCTCGGGACCTCACGGGCGCCCCCAAGGACAGTGTTAATACCGAAAAAGTTGTCTTTGATAGCTTACGCCTGACTTCAGGCGCCCGATCGATCCCGGGCGCCTATATACCCTCTATAAAAGGCCATCGAGACTTGATTCACTTGCCACACCGAAACAAACTCTCTTCTCTAACTCTTCTCCTCCCAAGGCGCCCGAACGCCCTTGAATGCTCCACTTCAACCATGCCTCCCTGGATGGCTACCCGGTATCAATTTTTCATGCACTTTTTTTTATTCCTTTTAGTTATTTCGCTAAATGCATGATCCTTATTATGTTAGAAAACACCGTACTATTCAATCCAACCCCGGGCCCGAGCCTAGCCCTGACCCTAGGTTTCCAACCCTAGAACTATTCAATAAGTTTGCTAGGACAACCTATAAATCCATCATGACAAGCTTCTTGAATAGGTAGTTTTTCACTCAAACCTGTCCAGTAGCTATGGACGTTATCAACTTCTATCAACTTGATCGACTTGTTTTCTGCACTCATCCTGTAAATACGACCCTATGTGCAGAATTTTACAACAACTTAGTAAGATAAGATGATCTTAGCTATATCACCACTGTGCAAGGAATGCCCTTGACTGTCACGCCCCTGTTGTTTAACAGATTTCTTGGACTGCGACCTTCCCAGTCCACCTTCTGCTATTACCCTCCTAGAGATCCTTCCTTTGCTTCTCCCTACTCCCATATTGATCTAGACACCCTTTATTCATACTTCTATAGAACTGCCCGAAACCCCCTAGTTAGTCGGTTTCAATCAGTAGATCTCCAGGTCCAGGACTACGCTCTTTATAGAGTTCTAGTCCGTTGCATTCTTCCCTTGACCACCAGGGATGTCGCGACCATGCGACTATTCCATACCTTCTTGCTGTATACGTTGATCCATCACTTAGACATAGACATTGGACTTCATATATACCACACCATTCTACATGCGTCCAGTGTTACTATTCAGGGTCGGGTACGCCCCCCTTACTACCACATCATCACTTCTCTTCTCCATCATCATAGTCGCGACATTACGGACGGAGAGATGACCTCGATGACTGAGTTTGACGAGATTGGGTATAGAAACTTTTCCCTAGCGTGCATAGATGTCTTGGGTACCGGGGTTTTATCATGGAGACGTCAGCGAGCCGGAGCCCAGATTGATTCCGATGAGGAGGTAGAAGTCGACGTCGCAGATCTCGCTGTCGAGATTCGAGAGCAGATGGATGAGCCCCCACCTCCGACGACTGACGAGAAACTAGCACTACTTCAGACAGAGGTCCACAGCCTCAGGGAAGAAATAGAGGCCAATCATGTAGAGTATATGGAGGCAAATGAGGCCCGTTACACTGAGTATGTGAATACCCTCAGAGCCGATCGAGAGACTAACGACGCACGATATTATGAAATGATGTCGTTATTCCGATCCTGGCAGCCTAGCTCATCTGATCATCCTGGCCCTTCCTCTTGTCTAGATTGATGTTTTCAGTTGTACTGTTGACTATTTGACTACCCCTACTCAGTAGGGTTGACATGTATTTGACTATGATTTGACCTTACTGGTCCTACTGACCAGCTGACTACTATGCACTTATCATATCTAGTTGCTAGTTGTTTACATGATTATCTTACTTTTATCAAGTCACTAAGTTAGGGTTATGCTTGGTAGAGTAGGACTGCTCTAATAATATTTTTTTTTAAAAACTGTTTTATTTTTTGCAAAATCATTTCTTTATTTTTCATTACGTTATTTAA
>JAGFNQ010010080.1:0-66487 GCA_024364735.1 Boesenbergia rotunda
TTACTAGAGAAAGAAAGGAAGAAAAGAAAAATTCTGAGAAAAGAGAAGGAAGAAATTGGCACGCAAATGATAAAATTGGCACAAAAGGACTAGTGAGGACTTTTTATCAAATTCTTGAAGGGCAATGTCATAGTTTTACTCCATCACACTTTTGATATCACTAGAGGACTGACAAGAGGGGCAAAGCACATTGGAAACATTCTTGAGCACTCAAGTCTTCCACTCCATCAATTTTCTATTTCCTTGATTTTTACTCCATTTCTTACCATTCTATGTCTTTCATTTGTTTTTGTAGATGTTGATCCTAATCATGAATAATGGTGGAGAGTAGATAACAAGCAAGCCTATGGAAGTGCAAAGAGCATGTGTGTTTGAGTGAGCTCCACTTCCATCATCAACTTAGAACTTAAGGAGAGAGCCACCAAAGTTTCCTTGAAAGGCTAGTGATTTGAATTCATCTCAATGACTCATGATGGATGAAAAGGCTAAGTTGTTGATTTAAGGACAAGATACTAATCCATAGAGCTTAGATTTTTGAAAATTGACAACCTTAGGTAATTTCTTTTCATTTGCTTCTAATTATGCTTAAGTAAATCTAGGGGATACTTACTTAGTGGTTTCGCGAGACGCTCAAGGTTAAGTGTGGGGGAGTTGATAGATACCATTTTGTTGATTATTTTAATTGCTAAAATCCATGTTTGACCTATGTTTTTATTGCTTAATTGTGAAATTGCCCTAGGTTTTAGAACTTACTCTTATTTGGACTTAATTGCAAATTTACACATATTTGGATTATTTGGCCGCTAAATTCTTGATCTATTTTTGTAGGCATGAAAGGTTCAAGGACCTAGGGCATACTGGGTCAAACTTGAGTCGGAAGTGGACCCAGATCGAGTTATCAAGTTTCGGATTAATCTGGGCCGTCCGATTCAAAAGCGGCTAGATCTGAGCCATCCGGGACCATCTGAAGCAATCCGAGCTAGGGTTAGGGTTGATCAAGCACTCTGATCAAGATCTGAAGGTTTCATCCCAATCAGAGCTGGATCAAGCTCGGAGGGCTCTAGATCATCCATTCAAAGATTAGGTTGATCTGGACCATCCGTTGCAAATCTGGAGGATCCGAGCTACCACAAGGCAGATCCTGACCCCTGATCAACATCCTCAAAGTTTGGCTCAATCAGAGCAAGATCAGCCGTTGGATTTCTCAATCAATCTGGGCCGTCCATGCTTAAGTATTTAATCAAATGTTTCCCTGCCTTCAGCCTTCGTCGCGTCTTCGCCGTAGCTACCTTCTTCAGCCGTTTTTCATCAGTTTCTTCAAGTTCTTCATCCAAGAAGGCGTGACCCCTCAATTTCTCCATTTGATCATCATCTGAATCCGTGGAAGACAATTTCGATCGAGATTTCAGCTCAATTTGCGCCAGAACAGGGGTGTTTGAGGGTTTCGGCATCTCTGCTACCCAATCGATTGTGTCTCGTCCACAAGCATTTCCGACCATTTGAGCTGCTTGTAGGGGTTCTCAGGTGAGCTCAGATGTTCTTCAAATCACAATCGCAAGCCATCCATTGAGACAGGAGAGATTGGACTGGAATTTTCCCAGCTGAGGCAGTTTGAGCAGATTGGTCGATTGAAGCTGCGCTCCACTGATTTGCTGAGCTTAGGGGTTCGAGGCCAGCTCTTGCTTGACGACCAAGAAGATTTTGAGCTTAGGGAGTGATTGAGGCTTAGTTATTTAGCTAATTTCAGTTGTTTGTAGCTGTAATTTCCATTACTGCTTTAGTTTCGTTTCTGTCTTGGTTTCAGATTAGTTAACCTCGTTTTCTGAATTGTTCCAGCTTTAATTAGTGTTTCAATGCTTCAAGTAGATAGTTAGATTGCTTGTTAGTGAATTCTTAGACTTAATTTCAGTTTGTTTCTTGCTTAATACTTGCGTATCAGTCAGCTATAGCTGCGTATCAATTTAATGCCCTGTTTTCAGCTGCGTATCAGTTTGCCCTTCTGAAATTCCCTTTTTAGTTCTGAAATCTTCAGTTATTTCTAATCCGATTCGTGTTTAGTCCAATTCCTGCAATTAGAGATCACAATTAGTGTGTTAATATAGTGGATCGAAGTTCATTTCTCAGTTGGTTTTTATTTCTGAATTTTAGTTCAGTTTATGGTGTATCAAACCCCATTCCTGAATTTCTTCACTTTTCATGCATAGCATTTGATTATTAGCTTTGCGTTCCCAAGTGGATTGATCAGTTTTCATGTTGGAATCATCGGTTTACAGTTTATGCGCATAAGTATCAGCTTTAGCACACAAATTCCCCTGTGAATCCAGCTGCTCATTTCTGCATCTGCCTGTGACATTTCAGTTCTGCATCTGCACTTTATTTCTGCAATGGATCACTGCTGAATTTTGCATTCGAATGATTCTATTCTACTTCAGTCGTTTTATCTGATGTTGCATCCAATATGTAGCTGCATATCTGTCTTCACGTTGCAGCAAGTCCAGCCAGTATCTTCTCTGCATTTCATTTCTGCACAGCCATTTCATTTCTGCACAGCCATTCATTCTTGCTATCATATTATTATCTATCAATTCAGTTTTTTTTCTTGAAATCGAGTAAAGCGCACATTAGTTTTCATCCTAATCTTTTCTGCAATTCAGGTTGGTGCATTTGAGGTCAGGTGTTATGTTTGTAGTTGCATTCTAGTTGTGGCTAAACATAGGCATTTGGTTCTTGCAATTTAACGTGGTTCCTGCACATCCTTGTTTCTGAAATGAGTAATCCCTGCGTATCTCTATTTCTGCAAGTCAATTCAATTTTCTGCCATTCTCAGTTGTAGTGCCGAATTTTGTTTCAGTGTGCTTCGAATTGCAATTAAAACTGCAGTTTGTATCAATTGTATCAGTTTGTTTCAGTGTGTTTCTCCTTTGAGTTGATTTCTGAAATCTCATTCATTCTTGCATGTCAGTTGGTTTTTGCATACATAAGCTTTATTCCTTGCGTATCAAGTTTTAGTGGCTCGCATCTTGTATCTCATTGCGATTTTATTCCTAATTGAACCCAAAACCCAAATATTTATTTGAAACCCAAAAATTCACAAACGACACATAAACACGAGCTCGAATCAAACAAACATCAACTAGTCCTGAGGAAAAATATGACCTGTGGCCCCTTTACTACGCTTTTCTTCTTTGATTGCAAAAAGGGTTTCCAGCTTTCATTCATATTTAAATTCTGATTGGACCCACATTTTGTGACAATTTAATCTAGTATTTCGGGTCTATCAAATTTTTGGCGCCGTTGCCGAGGATGCAACTAGTTGATTTGTCACGAAATGTGGGTCCAATCAGAATTTAAATATGAATGAAAGCTGGAAACCCTTTTTGCAATCAAAGAAGAAAAGCGTAGTAAAGGGGCCACAGGTCGTATTTTTCCTCGGGACTAGTTGATGTTTGTTTGATTCGAGCTCGTGTTTATGTGTCGTTTGTGAATTTTCGGGTTTCAAATAAATATTTGGGTTTTGGGTTCAATTAGGAATAAAATCGCAATGAGATACAAGATGCGAGCCACTAAAACTTGATACGCAAGGAATAAAGCTTATGTATGCAAAAACCAACTGACATGCGAGAATGAATGAGATTTCAGAAATCAACTCAAAGGAGAAACACACTGAAACAAACTGATACAACTGATACAAACTGCAGTTTTAATTGCAATTCGAAGCACACTGAAACAAAATTCGGCACTACAACTGAGAATGGCAGAAAATTGAATTGACTTGCAGAAATAGAGATACGCAGGGATTACTCATTTCAGAAACAAGGATGTGCAGGAACCACGTTAAATTGCAAGAACCAAATGTCTATGTTTAGCCACAACTAGAATTCAACTACAAACATAACACCTGACCTCAAATGCACCAACCTGAATTGCAGAAAAGATTAGGATGAAAACTAATGTGCGCTTTACTCGATTTCAAGAGAAAAAAACTGAATTGTAGATAATAATCTGATAGCAAGAATGAATGGCTGTGCAGAAATGAAATGGCTGTGCAGAAATGAAATGCAGAGAAGATACTGGCTGGACTTGCTGCAACGTGAAGACAGATATGCAGCTACATATTGGATGCAACATCAGATAAAACGACTGAAGTAGAATAGAAACATTCGAATGCAAAATTCAGCAGTGATCCATTGCAGAAATAAAGTGCAGATGCAGAACTGAAATGGCACAGGCAGATGCAGAAATGAGCAGCTGGATTCACAGGGGAATTTGTGTGCTAAAGCTGATACTTATGCGCATAAACTATAAACCGATGATTCCAACATGAAAACTGATCGATCCACTTGGGAACGCAAAGCTAATAATCAAATGCTATGCATGAAAAGTGAAGAAATTCAGGAATGGGGTTTGATACACCATAAACTGAACTAAAATTCAGAAATAAAAACCAACTGAGAAATGAACTTCGATCCACTATATTAACACACTGATTGTGATCTCTAATTGCAGGAATTGGACTAAACACGAATCGGATTAGAAATAACTGAAGATTTCAGAACTAAAAAGGGAATTTCAGAAGGGCAAACTGATACGCAGCTGAAAACAGGGCATTAAATTGATACGCAGCTATAGCTGACTGATACGCAAGTATTAAGCAAGAAACAAACTGAAATTAAGTCTAAGAATTCACTAACAAGCAATCTAACTATCTACTTGAAGCATTGAAACACTAATTAAAGCTGGAACAATTCAGAAAACGAGGTTAACTAATCTGAAACCAAGACAGAAATGAAACTAAAGCAGTAATGGAAATTACAGCTACAAACAACTGAAATTAGCTAAATAACTAAGCCTCAATCACTCCCTAAGCTCAAAATCTTCTTGGTCGTCAAGCAAGAGCTGGCCTCAAACCCCTAAGCTCAGCAAATCAGTGGAGCGCAGCTTCAATCGACCAATCTGCTCAAACTGCCTCAGCTGGGAAAATTCCAGTCCAATCTCTCCTGTCTCAATGGATGGCTTGCGATTGTGATTTGAAGAACATCTGAGCTCACCTGAGAACCCCTACAAGCAGCTCAAATGGTCGGAAATGGCTTGTGGACGAGACACAATCGATTGGGTAGCAGAGATGCCGAAACCCTCAAACACCCCTGTTCTGGCGCAAATTGAGCTGAAATCTCGATCGAAATTGTCTTCCACGGATTCAGATGATGATCAAATGGAGAAATTGAGGGGTCACGCCTTCTTGGATGAAGAACTTGAAGAAACTGATGAAAAATGGCTGAAGAAGGTAGCTACGGCGAAGACGCGATGAAGGCTGAAGGCAGGGAAACATTTGATTAAATACATAAGCATGGACGGCCCAGATTGATTTGAGGAAATACAACGGCTGATCTTGCTCTGAATTGAGCCAAACTTTGAGGATGTTGATCAGGGGTTGGGATCTGCCTTGTGGTAGCTCAGATCCTCCAGATTTGCAACGGATGGTCCAGATCAACCTAATCTTTGAATGGACGATCTAGAGCCCTCCGAGCTTGATCCAACGGTTGATTTAGATCTGATTGGGATGAAACCTTTAGATCTTGATCAGAGTGCTTGATCAATCCTAACCCTAGCTCGGATTACTTCAGATGGTCCCGGATGGCTCAGATCTAGCTGCTTTTGAATCGGACGGCCCAGATTAATCCGAAACTTGATAACTCGATCTGGGTCCACTTCCGACTCAAGCTTGACCCAGTATGCCCTAGGTCCTTGAACTTTTCATGCCTACAAAAATAGATCAAGAATTTAGCGGCCAAATAATCCAAATATGTGTAAATTTGTAATTAAGTCCAGAATAAGAGTAAGTTCTAAAACCTAGGGCAATTTCACAATTAAGCAATAAAAACATAGGTCAAACATGGATTTTAGCAATTAAAATAATCAACAAAATGGTATCTATCAACTCCCCCACACTTAACCTTGAGCGTCTCGCGAAACCACTAAGTAAGTATCCCCTAGATTTACTTAAGCATAATTAGAAGCAAATGAAAAGAAATTACCTAAGGTTGTCAATTTTCAAAAATCTAAGCTCTATGGATTAGTATCTTGTCCTTAAATCAACAACTTAGCCTTTTCATCCATCATGAGTCATTGAGATGAATTCAAATCACTAGCCTTTCAAGGAAACTTTGGTGGCTCTCTCCTTAAGTTCTAAGTTGATGATGGAAGTGGAGCTCACTCAAACACACATGCTCTTTGCACTTCCATAGGCTTGCTTGTTATCTACTCTCCACCATTATTCATGATTAGGATCAACATCTACAAAAACAAATGAAAGACATAGAAATGGTAAGAAATGGAGTAAAAATCAAGGAAATAGAAAATTGATGGAGTGGAAGACTTGAGTGCTCAAGAATGTTTCCAATGTGCTTTTCCCCTCTTGTCAGTCCTCTAGTGATATCAAAAGTGTGATGGAGTAAAACTATGGCATTGCCCTTCAAGAATTTGATAAAAAGTCCTCACTAGTCCTTTTGTGCCAATTTTATCATTTGCGTGCCAATTTCTTCCTTCTCTTTTCTCAGAATTTTTCTTTTTCTTCCTTTCTTTCTCTAGTAAGGTCAGAATGTATTGGAGAAAGGCTTAAATCCGAATGAGAAAAACTTCACTTGTTTTCATGGTACCAACATTCCATTTGCGTGCCACCCTTGTTTTTGTTTCTCTTTTTCTTCTAAATCTGTTTGTGTTTGCAACCATTTCTTCTACCTCAGCCCTTCTTCTTTTTGTTCAGGCTTCCATTGCAATTCAGCTTTGAAACTTCTGTTATGAACTGGAGACCTTAAATGGAGCTAAGTAGAGGAACTCACAGATTTTTTTACCCAAACTATTTTTTTTCTTCAAACCTATTGATGGAGTCAAACTTCATTTGGAACATTTCGGACCAGCTAGTATCAGAGTTCATATCAACAAAACTTGAGATATCCAATAACAATTAGGGACAAAAATTTGATGTTCCAAATATTACCTTCTCTAACTCTTGCAACCCCCTTTTGATACACTCACTTCAAGTTGGCACCAATCTTCAATTTGCTTTTTTTTTCTGTTTCTAATTCCAGCTCACGACATTTTCATTGCAAAATCAATAATCTGGTTCCTCAAACAATTAACATCAAGAGTACTTGCATCAAATGATAGTGGAGAATTTGAATTGTCCACTTGGAAGTTTCTGCTCTGCAATTTTTTTTCTTTCTTTTTCTGTTCTGACAAACATCCCAGCAGCCTTTACTCTGATCTGTCCAGCTTAACCTTTGTAAGCAGCTCTTGCATTTCAACTCAGTTTTGATTCAAATCAGTTCAGCTGCAATTTCAGATTGTGTTCTGCACAAACTGTTTTTGGCACAGAATTTTTCTGCATTGGATCAGATTTTTTTCCAGCTTTGCTCAGCTTCTGATCAGCCTCAATTTAGCTCCAATGTTGATACACTGCATTGCATTTACATTCAATAATTTTCAAAACCTCCTTGCAGCAGCTAAAAGAAGCTAACTGCCCAAATGATAAGTGGCAGGGGACACGATTGCAATCTACTGCTATTGAATTAATATGCTCTTCTGGGAATTCCAATTCTTGTTACTCTACTTGGCCTCTTCCTTCCACTTTGGCTCAGATTTCTGATTTTCTTGCTTCCATAACTCCTACTTCCCCATTCTTGATCCAACCATGCTTCACAACAATCTCTTTGGCACAAATTTTTCCATTGGTTTCAGATTTTCCTGCATTTTTCTCTTCACTTCAGAATTCATTTCAGCTTCCATTCAAACTTCTGATCAGTTAGTTGGATTTCCAGCTCAGATTTTGTTCAGCTGCAAATTCATTCCATTCCATTCCAGATCAGTAGATTGGATTTCCAGCTCAGATTTTCTGCAATAGCTAAATGTTTCCTGCTATAGCACAGATTTTCTGCAATAGCTAAATGTTTTCTGCTGCCATGTTTCAGATTTGATCAATCTTCAGCGTAGCTAAATGCCAGGTACAGCTGCAATTCTTCTTGATACAAAGTTTACTGATTTTCAATGCAAGGTACAGCTGCAAGTCCAAGCTTTACTGATTTTTTTCTATGGCACAACTTTGCTTTTGCTTGCGTGCCATTTTGCCTTTTCATTGCAGAATTCTTCTTCAAAAATGCTTCACTTAATTTTGGCACTGCATCACTGATTTTCAACACCCAAAAATTCAGATTTAGATGGATACTAACTGTGTCTATGCCCATTGAAATCAAGTGATACCGAAACAATCCCTTCTTCTTTGATTTCCTTGCTTTTGGATTCAATCTCTTGACCACTTCTTCTCCATTTTTGTCTCAGAATTTTCTTTTGAAATGGCACGGATTTTTCCATTGGTTTCCACTTAAATCTTCAAAATATGATAAGGAAGCTCCATCTCCAATTGCCTCCATCTCTTTTGCTCATTCTTGGCACATGGAATTTGCCGAAATTTTTTTTTTCGACATGAATTGCCTCTTTGATACCAAATCTTTCCAAAACACTAGTCACTCCCCCACACTTAAATCTTTGTCCGTCTCGGGCAAAATAGCATCAAGAAAACATCTCAAACAAACAAATCCATAGAAAAATTGGGGTTAAGAGTAGGAATAAGGAAAGACAAATAGGATAAACATGATTATTGCTAAAAATTGGTGTGGAAAGGGAAACAAATGGATTAGCCTCTATAGATGTGATCCAATCATTGAAATATGGTTTTGAAAGAACCTAAGCAAGTTCTAGAGCACAATAACATATGTGTATCACAAATATAAGGCTAATTCTCACTAGGCAAAAATAATTCATCTCAAGTCCTCAATTAAGAGTCTAAAGTTAAATAGTACTCAAGCATCCAAGAATTCATCCATGAACTCAAACCCTATGTTTTGACAACCAAATTTAATTTATTTTCAAAAGACCCTAAAATGACAAGAAGTTAACCTAGAGGGATACATTTATTCCTAATCATGCAAGAAACAAATTTCCAAGAAAACTAAAATGCATTTATTGACAAGGACTCAACTTAAAAGGAAATTCTACTTCTAGAAAGCATGAAAATGAAAAATGCAATAAAAGAAATTACAAGAAAGAAAAATCTCCCCTTTATTTCTGGTGGACGGAGTCTATCAAGCAGTAGCCTCCATCATGGTAGTGGAGGAATCTGGGTGGCTGAGAGAGATAGGACTCCCCCACACTTGAACTTTACAGAAAATTGCTCTGGTGGCCGAAGGCGATTTAGGTTCAATAGCCATTGAAGGAATGGAGGGCTATGGATTAAAGTAAGATCTTCTCCTCCTTCTGGATGCCTTTCAGAAGTCCTTCCAGGAGGTTGAAGTCTGTTCAGTTGGAGCACCCACTCCTGAAGTCTTCTGAACCCTGCAAAACAATGTAATACCTCTCTCAAGCGTTCAGGGTCAGAAAGAAATAAAATAATATCAGTCTCTGCATGAAATGAATCCAAAACTGCATCATATCCAATTAAATCAATCCTTGGTGCCTCAATAAATTTTTCATAATTATTTTCTACAAAAAATGCATCCAGAAATTCATCACACATAAAGAAATCAATTTTTGGCACTTCAATAGGAATATCACAATTATTTTCCATCAAGGATGTATCAAGCAATGTGTCATAGCCAATAAAATCAATCTTAGATACCTCCATAAGTTTTTCACATTCAACCTCAGCATAAGATATAGCAAGAGACTCATCAAAGTAAATAACATTAATTTCAGGCACTTCTAAAAATTTTACACAATTCATATCCACAAAAGATGTATCAAAAGATTCATCATAACAAACTACATCAATTATAGGTGCCTCTAAAATTATTTCACAATCCATATCAACAAGAGATGTATCAAGTAATGCACTACGACCAAGGAAATCAATTTTTGGTACCTCTATTGGATTTGCACAAGTAATTTCTACACAAGGTATATCAATAAATTCATCATAACCAATAAAGTCAGCACTAGGTACCTCGCTGAATATTTCTGAACAAAGAGGAGAAATACTTACCTGAGCGTGCTGAAGAATACCTGGAGGTTCTACAAGAGTAGATGTATCCATGGCCTCCTCCTGGTCAAGTACATGCTCCTCTTCAGCCTCAAGTTCTGGTGGACATTCAACTGGAATAGGTGATCCTTGGGTTCTTGCTTCCACCATGCAAGTCCCTACACTTTCTGGTTCATCCTTTGAATCTTCTAATGTACCAGTCAATTGTGGTGGTCCCTGGGGCTTAGTGCAATCCCCTACACCTATGGAATCATCTCCTATGCATGCTTCTTCTGCAATATCTGCAACAACAATATCAGAAAAATTAGGACCATCAATAGTACTATCATCACAAAATAAAAGTCGAGAATGGTCCTGTGGAGCTTCAATTTCTTCTTCTTGAGCTGAAAAATTTGGAAATGGATTTTGAGTAGGAATCTCCGGAGGAATGCATGCTGTAGGTGCCCTGATTTTAATGATTTCTTCTTCTTCTTCTACCAAAATTCTAAGATCACTTGAAGAAGGTCTTGGCCATGCACTAGGGTCACCTTGAATTGATATAAAATCAACTCCGGGGCTCTCAGAACTAAAAACAACTTGAGAAGATAATTGTTCTAATCTTTGGGCTTTTATCTGATTCAAATCACTAGCCACTTGTTCCATTTGCCTTTCGAGGTTTTGAAGCTCTTGTTGAAACATTTGTTGAAATTGAGACTGTGGGGGTTGATAAAATGGTTGAATAGGGCTGATTAAACTGCTGGAAATTTGATTCACAAGTTGGTGGAGATTGCTGAAAATTGTAGCCCTGAAATTCGTGGATCTGAGGTTGAAATTGTGGTGGTGAAAACTCAAATTGCGTGGGCTGGAAATTCTGGTTTTGAAACTGAAAATTTGGATCGTATGGCTGTGAATGTTGAAAATGTTGTTGAAAATTTTGTATGGGTTGAAATTCTTGCTGCCATGACTGAGGTTGAAGCTGAAACTGATTATTTCCCTGCTGAAAACTTGCAAAAGGCTGCTGGAAATTTTGGTTAAAATGCTGAAATTCTTGCTGAAATTGTTGGAATTGTTGTGGTGGCTGCTGAAATTGCTGGAAATGCTGAAAATTCTAGTTTTGTGGCTACCCAATCTGAAAATTTTGACTTGGCTGAAAATCTTGCTGAAATTGTTGACATTGTGGCTGAAAAAATTGATTTGGTTGCTGATTAAAAGGTTGGTTCTGCTGAAATTGTGGACACGGCTGCTGGTAAGTAGATGAGAACATTTTGAACTGGCAGTCCTGTCACAAAACAAACAAGAAAAATGGCAGCAACCGTATACAAAAAATAAAGCAAAATAAAATAGAACCCAATGATATGTCCAAAGCACACAAGCAAAAATCAAACAAATCAACTAGTTGCTTCCCCGGCAACGGCGCCAAAAATTTGACAGACCCGAAATACTAGATTAAATTGTCACGAAATGTGGGTCCAATCAGAATTTAAATATGAATGAAAGCTGGAAACCCTTTTTGCAATCAAAGAAGAAAAGCGTAGTAAAGGGGCCACAGGTCGTATTTTTCCTCGGGACTAGTTGATGTTTGTTTGATTCGAGCTCGTGTTTATGTGTCGTTTGTGAATTTTCGGGTTTCAAATAAATATTTGGGTTTTGGGTTCAATTAGGAATAAAATCGCAATGAGATACAAGATGCGAGCCACTAAAACTTGATACGCAAGGAATAAAGCTTATGTATGCAAAAACCAACTGACATGCGAGAATGAATGAGATTTCAGAAATCAACTCAAAGGAGAAACACACTGAAACAAACTGATACAACTGATACAAACTGCAGTTTTAATTGCAATTCGAAGCACACTGAAACAAAATTCGGCACTACAACTGAGAATGGCAGAAAATTGAATTGACTTGCAGAAATAGAGATACGCAGGGATTACTCATTTCAGAAACAAGGATGTGCAGGAACCACGTTAAATTGCAAGAACCAAATGCCTATGTTTAGCCACAACTAGAATGCAACTACAAACATAACACCTGACCTCAAATGCACCAACCTGAATTGCAGAAAAGATTAGGATGAAAACTAATGTGCGCTTTACTCGATTTCAAGAAAAAAACTGAATTGATAGATAATAATCTGATAGCAAGAATGAATGGCTGTGCAGAAATGAAATGGCTGTGCAGAAATGAAATGCAGAGAAGATACTGGCTGGACTTGCTGAAACGTGAAGACAGATATGCAGCTACATATTGGATGCAACATCAGATAAAACGACTGAAGTAGAATAGAAACATTCGAATGCAAAATTCAGCAGTGATCCATTGCAGAAATAAAGTGCAGATGCAGAACTGAAATGGCACAGGCAGATGCAGAAATGAGCAGCTGGATTCACAGGGGAATTTGTGTGCTAAAGCTGATACTTATGCGCATAAACTGTAAACCGATGATTCCAACATGAAAACTGATCGATCCACTTGGGAACGCAAAGCTAATAATCAAATGCTATGCATGAAAAGTGAAGAAATTCAGGAATGGGGTTTGATACACCATAAACTGAACTAAAATTCAGAAATAAAAACCAACTGAGAAATGAACTTCGATCCACTATATTAACACACTGATTGTGATCTCTAATTGCAGGAATTGGACTAAACACGAATCGGATTAGAAATAACTGAAGATTTCAGAACTAAAAAGGGAATTTCAGAAGGGCAAACTGATACGCAGCTGAAAACAGGGCATTAAATTGATACGCAGCTATAGCTGACTGATACGCAAGTATTAAGCAAGAAACAAACTGAAATTAAGTCTAAGAATTCACTAACAAGCAATCTAACTATCTACTTGAAGCATTGAAACACTAATTAAAGCTGGAACAATTCAGAAAACGAGGTTAACTAATCTGAAACCAAGACAGAAACGAAACTAAAGCAGTAATGGAAATTACAGCTACAAACAACTGAAATTAGCTAAATAACTAAGCCTCAATCACTCCCTAAGCTCAAAATCTTCTTGGTCGTCAAGCAAGAGCTGGCCTCGAACCCCTAAGCTCAGCAAATCAGTGGAGCGCAGCTTCAATCGACCAATCTGCTCAAACTGCCTCAGCTGGGAAAATTCCAGTCCAATCTCTCCTGTCTCAATGGATGGCTTGCGATTGTGATTTGAAGAACATCTGAGCTCACCTGAGAACCCCTACAAGCAGCTCAAATGGTCGGAAATGGCTTGTGGACGAGACACAATCGATTCGGTAGCAGAGATGCCGAAACCCTCAAACACCCCTGTTCTGGCGTAAATTGAGCTGAAATCTCGATCGAAATTGTCTTCCACGGATTCAGATGATGATCAAATGGAGAAATTGAGGGGTCACGCCTTCTTGGATGAAGAACTTGAAGAAACTGATGAAAAACGGCTGAAGAAGGTAGCTACGGCGAAGACGCGACGAAGGCTGAAGGCAGGGTAACATTTGATTAAATACTTAAGCATGGACAGCCCAGATTGATTTGAGGAAATCCAACGGCTGATCTTGCTCTGAATTGAGCCAAACTTTGAGGATGTTGATCAGAGGTCGGGATCTACCTTGTGGTAGTTCGGATCCTCCAGATTTGCAACGGATGATCCAGATCAACCTAATCTTTGAATGGACGATCTAGAGCCCTCCGAGCTTGATCCAACGGTTGATTTAGCTCTGATTGGGATGAAACCTTCAGATCTTGATCAGAGTGCTTGATCAACCCTAACCCTAGCTCGGATTGCTTCAGATGGTCCTGGATGGCTCAGATCTAGCCGCTTTTGAATCGGACGGCCCAGATTAATCCGAAACTTAATAACTCGATCTGGGTCCACTTCCGACTCATGTTTGACCCAGTATGCCCTAGGTCCTTGAACCTTTCATACCTACAAAAAATAGATCAAATATTTAGTGGCCAAATAATCTAAATATGTGTAAATTTGCAATTAAGTCCAAAATAAAAGGAAGTTCTAAAACCTAGGGTAAAATCACAATTAAGCAAGTAAAACATGGGTCAAACATGGATTTTAGCAATTAAAATAATCAACAAAATGGTACTTATCAGTCCCCACCCTCTTTGTTTGGCCGACCACATCAAAAGGGGAGAACCAAATTGTTTGGTTCAATTTATAAAATAAACCAAGTATGGTTTGTTTTATAAAATTATGGATGATATAAATTTTATAATAAACCAAGGTTTGGTTTATTTTTCATGGAAATTAAAATGAACCATGGATTGGTTTATTTTATTTTATAAAATCAATAATGGATTGATTTACCATGATAAAGAAATTTATATAAAGAAATTTATTTTTCATGGAAATTAAAATGAACCATGAATTGGTTTATTTTATTTTATAAAATCAATAATGGATTGATTTACCATGATAAATAAATTTATATAAAGAAATTATATAAAATTTATATAAAGAAATTTATAAATTTTTCCATAAGAAAAAAAAAGGGAGACATGGTTGCTTTTATCATAAATTAAATTATGATAAAAACTTGGCATGATGGAATAAATCATAGAAAAATTTATATGATAAATTTCTTATAAAAATTTATTCCATATAAAGGAGACTTGGCGATTGAGAAGCTACTATATAAAGGAACCAAGGCAAGGCTTGGAAATCAATCTAAGAGATCTAGGAATAAGCTCTCTCTCTCTCTCTCCTTCTCTCCCTCTCCCTCCTCTAGTGCCGCCGGCCCTAGAGGACCCCTTTGTTGCCGTGAGCTTCATCCACCAAGCAGCTGCCGTGAGAAGAAGAAGAAGCGGGTGCAACTCCTTCCTCCCCGGAATCTTGATTCCGTTCTTCGTTTGGTGGTTAGTCTTCCCATCTCTCTCATGGTATTCTTGTCGTGCCTTTGGAGAATCTAGTAGTTCTTGTCGGCACGAAACTCGTGGCTTTGCGAAGTCATCCCGAAGAAAACTCAGCGTGGACGTGAATAGAGGCGGAGCTTCCAAGGGATGCTTACGGTTGGATCTCGTCCCTTCCTTCGAGTTACGCGAGGTAACAAGTAAATTAGTTTACTTTCTGCAAAATTTTAAATGTATGATCATATCTACACAATATAAGGTTGCATGCTTAGATGTGTGGTTAAATAATTTGGGAAATTATTTATGCTAAACCTTCCGCTGCACGTAATTAATTTTAAAATTACGAACCCGCATCCATGTCAACATGCACCCGGTCCCAACACTCGCTTGGCTAAGTCTCCTGCCTGATCCTTCGGATCAGGTCTTCGATGCCCAGTCCTCGACCAGGACTTTGTGCCCAATTCCTCGAACAAGGTCTTCATGCCCAACCCTCGGTCAAGTCTTCGTGCCCAGCCCTCGACCAAGACTTCGTGCCCAGTCCTCGACCAAGACTTCGTGCTCAACCGTGTAAGTCAAGACTTCATTCCTAGGTTAACTATGACTTCTTGCATACTTATCAAATTCATTAGATCACCACATAAACTTATCTTTGATCCCTTTGCCATTATCAAAATCAGGTTCGAGCTGGTGCTTTTGGCACCAACAAACTCTATATTTTCTTTAAGATTGATACTTAGTTACTTGATCTTAGTATCATTCTACCTGATATATATACAGTCTCATTATTATCCATATTATTCATTACTTATACTTATGCCTTTATGTAGCGCTATCATAGTGTAAGATATCGAGTATCCTACCAGACCTTTGTTAATAATTAGACTCGTGCTTATACAATATATTGCAAAATCATACCATAGTGTAGGATATCAAGTATCCTACTAGGCCCTTGTTTGTTATTTAAGCTCGTGCATATACGTTAGTGAGGTTAGACAGTAGTAGTGTAGCTTATAGAGCACTATCCATTGATGGATTATTACTACTTATTTATCTTTATTGGTTTGCATGCTTGCAATTAATAATTGTTATATGTGGATTATTTATTTGTTCATGTAGGTTTTAGATATACTATATGTACTCCTGATTATTTGTTATACCTAGTTGACCAGTTTAGTGAGAATTATATTACTATTTATTTTTTTGCTAGTGTATGATTGTATTAGTGCACTTACTTTTATTAGTAAGTCATATTACTTTGACTTTCTTTTAATCTCCTTATACTTACTACAGAAGAGTACATCGGTGGACGAGAAGAGTGTGCATGACGTTCGAGGGACGAGAAGTCTGTTGGATCTGGGATGGCTAGAGAGGGGGGGAGAATAGCTAGCCACCAAAAACTCTGGCTTCTTTGCTTATTTCTTTCTGCACTAAGGTTAGCAGCGGAAAAATAGAACAGAAAGAATAAACAACAGAAAGAAAACAGAGGACACTAACACAGGAGTTTTACAAGGTTTGGGGATAACTTGCCCCTACTCCTTGGCGTGCCCGTGAGGTGGGTGATCCCTTGATAGTCGGCAGATCAAGCCCCGGAGTAAATCCGGCTAATAAATTCTCCTTCTCGGTGGAGTAACCTCTCCACAGACAGTCTCAAAAGTATAACAAGTTAAGCACTGGAGACTCGAGAAAAAACTTACAGAACAGATGTAACCTTAAGCATAAGCACAGAAAGATCAACAACGAAGAAGAAATGCAGAGAACACAACTTCACAACAACAACCCTTTGCTCAGTTCACAGTCGTCTGTTGTGTCACCTTCTCTACTTCACCAACCTCTTCTTCTTAAGCTTCTCTCTACACACATACAGGCGTCACCCACTGACCTCCTCTAAGCTCTCAGTTCACTGAAGACCTCTTCAACTGGAGCTTCAGGTCAGTCGCCACCCACTGACCCCATCTAAGCTCTCAGCCTACCTCAGCAGAAGCATCAGGTCGTCAGGTGCCGTTGAAACCTGCAAGTATATATCAAACAAAAACACACCAGAGAAAGTCACCCTTGACCCTTCTCCTTACTCCTCTATTTGACTCTGTATCATCTGCACACTCACAGGTTTATTAGCGAAGCAAATCAAAGCAAATCAGAAGCAATTAGAAGTCTGACAATCATTTGAATTAAAGTTCTGAGGTGCTGATCGATCACCCTGACCGATCAGACTCCCTCCTGAATGATCAGACTCCATTCTGATCGATCCAGTGAAGTTCTGATCGGTCTCACTGACCGATCAGAGATCAGAGATCGGTCACCAGACCGATCACAGACCTTACTGCAAGTTCAGGGGCTAGAGCAGTCAAGACCCTGATCGGTCTTACTGACCGATCAGCCAGGTGGTGATTGGGTCAGCTGACCAATCACCCAAGGGTTGATCGGTCCAGCTGACCGATCAGCCAGGTGGTTGACCGATCAGGGTCCCTCCTGATCGGTCCAGCCTGATTCTGGTTGGTCGCACTGACCGATCAGATAACTCTCTGTGACTTCACAGAATGTATCTGATCGTTCGCCAAATCGTTCAGAAAGCCTTCTGTTACCTCAGAAGCTTTCTAGATCGGTCAACAGACCGATCAGACATCCTGGATCGGTCCTATAACTGATCTAGAATCAAGGGAGTTTGTTTCAACTCCCTGATCGGACTTCAGACCGATCCAACCACTCAATTTGGCCCTATGTCTAGAAAATAGGCTCCCTTGCCCTTTCTGACTCAGTCTGGTCCGGAGAACAAGCTCCTGAGCCCACTCTGACTAATCTGGTCCAAAGAACGAGCTACCTAGCCCTCTTTGACCAGTACACTTAATGCTCAGTCCCCTGGACCAAGACTTCATGCCCAACTTCACTCACCAGGACTTAGTCCAACCTAGCTTCACTCACTAGGACCCAGCTTCATTCACCAAGATTTACTTCACCTAGCTTCACTCACTAGGATTTCCTTCACCTAGCTTCCCTTGCTAGGACCTGGCTTCACTCACCAGGATTTCCTTCACCTAGCTTCACTCACTAGGATTTCCTCACCTAGCTTCCCTTGCTAGGACCCGGCTTCACTCACCAGGATTTCGTGCCCAGTCCCCGACCAGGACTTCGTGCCTAACTTCACTCATCAGAACTTTTGCCCAACTTCACTCACCAGGACTTCATCCGAACTTAACTATCTAATCTCACTCAACTAAAATTAAATCGGTGTTAACACCAAAACAACAATCAAGTCAAACTGTATCAACAATCTCCCTCTTTTTGTTGTTTGACAACACGATTTAAGTTTAGGTATTAGAAGTCAAGTATATTATTGCAAGGGAATCAGAGTCCTCCCCCTATAATAGTTAGGTTCGTAATAAATCCTAAACTTAACTAATCATTCTCTCCCCCTTTGTCAAACACCGAAAAGGGTGTAGACTGGTTATTAAGTTTAATAACTCCCCCTAAAATAAGGGTCTCTCCCCAAAACCAAAATAAAGACGAAGAATAATTTTTTAATTGCATATGAAAGGCATATACCATAAATGTATCATGACAACAACGTATATGCATCATATGGCAATAAATAATGCAGGTATATCAGTGTGATCAAGCTGCATCAGACACATAGTCCTGATCGGTCTCCTTGACCGATCGGGGAGTATCCTAATCGGTCTGCGGACCGATCAGGTTCGTTGCTGTTCGATATAGAAAGATTTCTGATTGGTCTGTGGACCGATCAAATTTCAAAAAAATTTCTAAACCTCTGATACGTTCCAGGTCAGACTGCATTAACAAATGATATTTCAAAAAAAATTTCTGAAACACGATATGAGTCCCTTAACCAAAATCTATTTCTCCACACCAATTTTGATAATCCAATTTAATCCATAGTCCCAAGTTTGTCTTAACCATAAAATCCCAAAACAGGTTCGTATCAACATTTATTCCTCCATTTAGTTCTAAACTAAATCACTAGCAACAAATTACAACTCCTCTCTTTCCAAGTAGACTGAAGGTTAAACATGGCATACGTAGCAAAGGAAAAGGGAGGGAGCAATTGGTCTAAAGAATGGATAGACATGTGCATTTTTCAAAAAGCACTATACTATGTAAGGGAAGCAACATCATAGAATTTGCATCCAATCATTAACTATAATATCCATGATCTCAACCATACCATTTCAAAACTGGTAAATTCAAAGCATTTAAAGTATTTACATAAACTTTGACCTAATAAAGAGTATTCGCATGAAATAATTTCAGAGACGGTTCTTCTTCAATCTTTTGCAAAATATGAAAGTTTTGAAATTTCTGAAACAAGACTGTTTGCATATGCTATACAAAAATTGAATAATGACATGTTCACATGTTCAATTATGGGAGTAGAGAAAATAAAATTTCACACACTACCTATCCTTTAGTGTTATAGATAACAAGAAAGTATGGTGGTGACTTTAGAGTAGCCCGAAATGAGAAACCAAGCCAATATATTTTGCAAGTTAGAGATAAATTTACCCTCAACTACTCATAAGAAGGATACTTTCTGGGGAGGGTTTAACAAAGAGAGATTTAGCTTTGTTGCTCCCACGGTGTCATGTGTTTGGAGCACCAACTACCAACAAACCATGTCGATAGATGCTCCCCCTCAACCAATGCCTATATAATACGAAAGATAGATAATTTAGGTACCCAAACCTTGGGACCTAATGCACTTACAATGCAAGTCTTAGATACCCATGCCTTGGTCATTTTCTTCCTAAGTCCTTGAACCCTAGAAGCATTTGATGATCTAAATTGGGTTCTAGATATCAATGACATAAAGCTAGATTCCTTAGGTTGGTAACCTATACCGGCCTTGTTGTAGACCGCTCTTTGGGAGTTGAGGATCATATCTAAGGTCTTGGAGCTATTTGAAAATTTTCCAAGAATATTCTTGAGTTTTTCGACTTCACTCTTTAGGGCCTTGTTCTCATCCTCAAGGACCTCAACATGCAAATCATCAATTTTATCATCCTTAGAGGTTTTCAATTGTTCTACTTCTAATCTTAATGATTTCACCTTGTCCTTAGATTTTTTAAGCAAGTTAGACAAGCAAGCTATAGTTCTATAACACTTATCTAGCTCGGGAGAGATTACCTCTTCATCATTCGAAGATGATAAAGCCGCGGTTGATGAATCACTTGGCTCGTCATTACTCTCCATGTTTGATTCTTCTAATGCCATGAGAGCCACGTGACGGGTGCTCTTCTCCTCCTTCTCCTCCTTCTTCTTTTCCTTCTTCTTCTTTCTTCTATTCCCTGCTATAAAAGCAATACCCTTCTCTTTTGGGCTTTTGTTAGCAAGTTCATGTAGCTCCATTTCACAAAAGAAATCGTTAACTTTATAATGGAAAGATCTTTAGATACCTTGTAGGCATCCACCATGGGTGACCTCAAGGCATTCCTAGGAAAAGACTTGAGTACGTACCTTACAAGGTCACGATTCTCGACCTTCTCATCGATCGAGTGCAAGCCATTGAGGATCTCCTTGAATCGACCATGAAGCTCACTTACTGTTTCAGAATCTTTCATGGTAAGGTTCTGGAGTTGATTGAGGAAGAGATCCCTCTTTGCTATCTGGGAGTCTCGAGTGCCTTCGTGTACCTCTATGAGCTTATTCCATAGATCTTTAGCACTTGAGAAAGGATCAACCTTGATGAGTTGCTCCTTGGTCATCCTACACTGCAGGGTGACCACTGCCTTAGCATCAGCCTCACCTTTTCTAGTATGTTCAGCTGACCATCTTGAGAACTCAAGCTCCTTGCCCTCAGCATCCTTTGGAGGAGTGAATCCCTCCTTGACTGAAAACCACATGCCGATATTGATCTTCAAATAATACTCCAATCTAGATCTCCAGTACGAGAAATCAACTACATCAAAGAACGGTGGTCTGTTGGTGTTGAAGCCTTCTCTCAAAGTCATCCTCTTGCTCTTCGGGTGTTAATCCGTTTGAAAGAGCCCCAGGCTCTGATACCACTTGTTGGATCTGGGATGGCTAGAGAGGGGGGGGGTGAATAGCCAGCCACCAAAAACTCTGGTTGCTTTGCTTATCTTCTTTCTGCACTCAGGTTAGCACTGGAAAAACAGAACAGAAAGAACAAACAACAGAAAGAAAACAGAAGACACTAACACAAGAGGTTTACAAGGTTCGGGGATAACTTGCCCTACTCCTTGGCGTGCCTATAAGGTGGGTGATCCCTTGATCGTCGGCAGATCAAGCCCCGGAGTGAATCTGGCTAAGAAATTCTCCTTCTCGGTGGAGTAACCTCTCCACAGACAGTATCAGAAGTATAACAAGTTAAGCACTGGAGACTCGAGAAGAAACTTACAGAAAGATGTAACCTTAAGCACAAGCACAGAAAGATCAACAACGAAGAAGAAATGTAGAGAACACAACTTCACAGCAACAACCCTTTGCTATGTTCACAGTCATCTGTTGTGTCACCTTCTTTGCTTCGCCAACCACTTCTTCTTAAGCTTCTCTCTGCACACATACAAGTGTCACCCACTCACCTCCTCTGAGCTCTCAGTTCACTGAAGACCTCTTCAGCTGGAGCTTTAGGTCAGTCGTCACCCACTGACCCCATCTGAGCTCTCAGCCTACCTCAGCTGAAGCCTCAGGTCGTCAGGTGTCGTTGAAACCTGCAAGTATATATCAAACAAAAACACACCAGAGAAAGTCACCCTTGACCCTTCTTCTTGCTCCTCCATTGACTCTGTATCATCTACACACTCACAGGTTTATTAGCGAAGCAAATCAGAAGCAATCAGAAGATTGACAATCATTTGAATTAAAGTTCTAAGGTGCTGATCGGTCACCCTGACTGATCAGACTCCCTCCTAACCGAACAAACTCCATTCTGATCGATCCAGTGAAGTTCTGATCAGTCTCACTGACTGATCAGAGATCAGGGATCGGTCACCAACCGATCACAGACCTTATTGCAAGTCCAGGGGCTAGAGCAGTCAAGACCCTGATCGGTCTTACTGACCGATCAGCCAGGTGGTGATTGGTTCAGCTGACCGATCACCCAAGGGCTGATCGGTCCAGCTGACTGATTAGGGTCCCTCCTGATCGGTCCAGCCTGATTCTGATCGGTCACACTGACCGATCAGATAACTCTCTGTGACTTCACAAAATGTATCTGATCGGTCGCCAGATCGTTCAGAAAGCCTTCTGTTACCTCAGAAGCTTTCTGGATCGGTCAACAGACCGATCAGACATTCTGGATCGGTCCTGTGACCGATCTAGAATCAAGGGAGTTTGTGTCAACTCCCTGATCGGACTTCAGACCGATCCAACCACTCAGTTTGACCCTGAGTCTAGAAAATAGGCTCCCTTGCCCTTTCTGACTCAGTCTGGTCCAGAGAACAAGCTCCCGAGCTCTCTCCGACTTATCTCAGTCCAGAGAACGAGCTACCTAGCCCTCTCTGACCAGTACACTTAATGCTCAGTCTCCTGGACCAAGACTTCATGCCCAGCTTCACTCACCGAGACTTAGTCCAACCTAGCTTCACTCACTAGGACCCAGCTTCACTCACCAAGATTTACTTCACCTAGCTTCACTCACTAGGATTTCCTTCACCTAGCTTCCCTTGCTAGAACCTAGCTTCACTCACCAGGATTTACTTCACCTTGCTTCACTCACTAGGATTTCCTTCACCTAGCTTCACTCACTAGGATTTCCTTCACCTAGCTTCCCTTGCTAGGACCCAGCTTCACTCACCAAGATTTCGTGCCTAGTCCCCGACCAGGACTTCGTGCCTAACTTCACTCATCAGGACTTTTGCCCAGCTTCACTCACCAGGACTTCATCTGAACTTAACTATCTAATCTCACTCAACTAAACATAAATCGGTGTCAACACCAAAACAATAATCAGGTCAGACTGTATCAACAAAGTCGAGGAGGAAGTCTGATCGAGGAGAAGGTCAAAGTTGAGTACGGGTGAGCTCAACTCCGAACACCTAGAGCATTAACAAAGCGACCGCGAGTTGACAGGTCAACACTATGGTTAACCGATTCCTGGTGCCTGATAGGATCTAGGCACCCGAATTCTAGGCTCCCGGATACTAGGCGCCTGGAACCATTTTAGGTGCCTAGATTCCAGACACTCGTACCTGTTCTAGGCTCCCAGAATGGGCTGGATAGTCGTTGCCTCATGGATAAAACTCTATCCAACTGAGACGCCCTAGATCACATTGCAGGAGCCTTAAGTGCCATGTCAGTAATTTTAATATTTGACTATTGGGTCATAAATAGCCCCTAGAGCTAAGAATTAGATATAACAACTGTTATTCATTTTCCTACTCTTGTTTTGTGCTTCCAAAGATTGTAAGAGGTTACTTCTCCTTCAACAAAGGAGTTTTTGATAGTGAACTTCAACTGCTATAGATTAGCAACCTCCTTGATTGCAACCAAGTAAAAATTCTGCTAGTCTCTTACTTAGTTATTATTGTTGTTCATGTTTATTTTATTGCTTAAATTAAATTGTCATCCTTGCTATGTTCAAATAGCAAGAAATTTTTCTAACTTTTTTGCAAGGCTATTCTTCCCCCTCTAACTGGCCTACCAGGACCAACAAGTTGTATTAGAGACCAACTACTTCAAGAGGATTAGCTGCCACATAAAGCAACAAGATGATGGTTGGATCTAGCATCCACCCGTTGAAGTTCAAAAGAGAATTCATCATGTGGAAAAAGAAAATAGATGTATATTTTAAAATAGACACCTAAGAACGAAGATGGAGGAGATATTGAAAAATACTGCTAGACCAAAACGCAACATGAAAAATTTATAGAAAATGGTAAGGTCGAGTTTCATCTGCTGAGTGTACTACTACCGCAAGAAGTCAACCAAATAGGCGCTTACAACTCTACCAAGGAACTTTGGGAAAAGTTCTTGAACTCTATGAAGGAACCTCAGAAGACAAACTAGTGAAACGAGACCTACTACAGAATCAACTAACGAACCTCCGAATGAAAGAAGGGTAAATAGTGGTCCAACTTCATAGACTCACAAATCTCGAAGAAATGATAACAAATCGAGATTTACTAAGGTATGCATTAAATGTATTTCTGAGAACACTAGAATGTGTTGGTGCAAGTTGCATCAATGATGTTCTTCTTTAACTGTTTTAATGTTTGACAATACACTTAAGTCAGTGATACAATGAACAGACAAAGGAGAGTAAAGGAGAAGTAACCTAAGTTGAAGAAAAGTCCTAGTTAACCTAGGCATCGAAACCCTATGACCTAGCGAAGGGTTGCTGGGCACCTAGCGAAGGGATGCTAGGCATCGAAACCCTAAAACCTAGCGAAGGGCTGCTGGGCACCTAGCGAAGGGCTGCTAGGCATCAAAACCCTAAGACCTGGCGAAGGGCTGCTAGGAGTCTAAGACCTAGCGAAGGGCTGCTAGGCACCAGGCGAAGGACTGCTTGGTAATGAAGACCTAGCGAAGGGATGCTAGGCACCTGGTGAAGGGCTGCTAGGAGTCTAAGACCTAGCGAAGGACTGCTAGGCACCAGGCGAAGGACTGCTTGGTAATGAAGACCTAGCGAAGGGCTGCTAGGCACCTGGCGAAGGACTGCTAGGCTTTGAAGACCTGACCTAGGGTTTGGGCACGGAGTCTTAGTCCGAGGGACTGAGCAACTTAGCTTAGCGATGACTAAGGACAGGAGTAGAGACGAGTCAGGGTTTGGGCGTCTCGAGGTCCGGAAGTATCGGAGGCTAAGCAAAAGTCCACCCAAAGGACTGGGTGGCAACCGGCTCCTGAAAGGAGTAGGTGGAAGGCGCGTTCTTGGGGGTGAGAACTTGCGTCGGTTCAACCTAGGGTTTCGTGGAGATCCGAAGTCCGAACCAAGTCCTTAAGGCTAATATTATATGTATATGTGCTTTGTGTTTGTGTATCCTGCAGGTACCAAGATTGGAAGATAAAGCAGGCGGCTGGAGGCCCTGAAGCAGGGCGCCCCCATCAGTGGAGGCGCCCCCATCTTGTTGAGACCGGGTGCATGTCGACAAGGATACGAGTTCGTAAAATTCAAAATTTTTACGTGCAGCGGAAGAGTTTGCATAAAATAATTTCCTAAATTATTTTAACTTCGTATCTAGCATGCAACCCTATGGTGTGTTGACATAATCATAAAATAAAATATTGCGAAAAGTAAACTAATTTACTTTTGTACCTCGCGTATCTCGAAGGAAGGGACGAGATCCAACCGTAGCGTCCCTTGGAAGCTTCGCCTCTATTCGCATCCACGCCGAGTTCTCTTCGGGATGACTTCGCAAAGTCACGAGTTTTGTGCCGATGAGAACTACTAGATTCTCGGAAGGCACAACTAGAAGAATAAGAGAAAATAATGGAAAACTAACCAACGAAGTAACGGAATCGAATTCCGGGAAGAGAGGAGTCGCTATCCGCTTCTTCTTCTTCGTGTTCGGGTTCTCCTTCTTCTTGATAGCTCACGCCAACTTCACCTTGGATGTAGGTTGGGTGCGCCGGCCCTAAACCACAAGGTTGGGCGCCGGCCCTAGGCAAGAGAGGGGAGAGGAGGAGAGATTAAGAGAGAGAGGGAGAGAATAATAACAATTACTCAATTTTTTGGGAATAAGGGCTAGCCTTTGGTTCCTTTATATAGTAGCAACTCCTTTGCTAAGTCTCCCTCTAAACCGAATTAACGGATTTAACGAAATTAGTTATAAGAAATTTATCTTATAAATTTTCTTATTAATTATTCCGTTTAAACCGAGTCTTTATTATAAACTAATTTATAATAAAACTAATTCTTCTTCTCTTTAAATTATGGAATAAATTTTTATAAGAAATTTATAAACTTTCTTATTATGGAAAAATCAATTCATAATTGATTTTATAAAATTAAAATAAACCAATTCATGGATTATTTTAATCTTCCATAAAAGAATAAATTTCTATAAATTTTATTTATATAAATTTCTTTATACAAATTTATTCATCCATAATTTATAAAATAAATAGCACTAGATTTATTTTATTAATTAAACCAAAATTAATTGGTTTTCTCCTCTTATTTGGCCGGCCACCAAAGGGGGTTTTGACAACCTCTTTGGCCGGCCAAACCAACCCGAACCGCCGCGAATTAAACTCATTTAATTCACCCAAAAAGCCTTCAAAAGACTTAGCCATTTTTAGCTTCCATTGCGCCTCTGACTAACTCAGATTCGACTTATTTCTCTTGATCGGAAAATCCAATTTTCAACTCGTTTTAAATCCCTCGGATTACTCGTAGTGCGTGTGACTAAATAGGCTTTCGATTTATGTTGGCCGTCTATAATTTAACTAATTATAGAACGATCATGAGTGGCACCTAGTAGTACATCATGATCCCCAATTAATCGAAAGATCAACGGTTTGACCTCAGAAGAAATTATTCTGAAACCCTTCAGCAGCTCTAATGAATCGTGCCCATTCCCTTCACCACCTTATACCCACTTGGTTCAGGACACGGTCAATGGTGTCAGTCCCCACTAGACTGACTACGTCACACCTAGCCCAAGTAGTGTCTTTCTCGTCCTTTGGATTTCTAATTACTCTCATGTATTTAAGAGACTCGCGCTCTTAACATGATATGCTCTGGCCAGAGGCTTTGAGTAACAATCCGACGATAGGCCTGGGTATACATCTCCTCGCAAGGAGTGGTGAATCCTTTGTAGGCTGTTCAAACATCTTCGAGCACTTCGGCTTATACCCGATCATCCTGGGTCCACACCTCCTTGGAGATGCTTGCTTAAGATGTCAAAGTATAAGTCTCCATGACCAAGATGACTTGAACACCGCAAGTCAAAGGAACATCGCACTTAAGCCACAGTAAGATCTTCATTGACATATCTATATGTAGATTCCCATATGAAGTCTTACAGCTAGTCACTCCAATGAACTAGTTCCCTTAACTAGCATCCATGTTTATCTCCGGACATCCCAATGTCACCAGCCAGTGAGAATCAGCTGATTAGAGAATAACCCATGCTAGTCTCAATAGAATTGATAATGTCCGTATTTATCAATTCATCGACTAGGGATATTTCCAACACTTCACATTTGCACATTTAGAGATAATCACTAGTTGCGATCCCATCACAAATTCTCTTATGCTGTGAATTGTATGACGGACATTCAGTAGATGAGTTTAAGATCCTAATCAAATACACAAACATGTATACTCAAATAGTGAATTATCATTTATTGAAATAAATGTTTACAATCATAAGGCGATTGCCTTAGGACACTTCTCTCATATCACTAACAAACTCCCACTTGGCCTAATGCCAATCGCTACGGTATCCAATACCACAGGCTCTAACATGACCCTCAAACTTGCTTTGAGGCAAGGCCTTAGTTAAAGGATCCGCTATATTCCTTTCAGTGGGAACTCTCTCAATTTGTATGTCATTCCTACTTATAATCTCTCTGATCAGATGATAGCGTCGAAGCACGTGTTTGGATCGTTGATGAGACCTTGGTTCCTTTGCTTGTGCAATAGCTCCATTGTTGTCGCAGTAAACCGGCACTGCTTCATCAATGGTTGGAACCACTCCAAGTTCTGAGACAAACTTCTTGATCCAAACTGCTTCCTTTGCTGCTTCCGAAGCTGCGATATACTCCGCTTCCGTGGTAGAATCCGCTACGGTGTCTTGTTTGGAACTTTTCCAACTTACTGCGCCTCCATTCAATGTAAATACATATCCAGACTGTGATTTGGAGTCATCCTTATCTGTCTGGAAACTGGCATCTGTATACCCACGTATTACCATATCTCCTTCTCCATATATTAGGAACACGTCCTTAGTTCTTCTTAAGTACTTAAGGATTGTCTTGACAGCCGCCCAATGATCCATTCCTGGATCCGACTGGTATCTGCTTGTGACACTCAAAGCATATGATACATCGGGCCTTGTACATAACATAGCATACATGATAGATCCTATTGCGGATGCATAGGGAATCTTATTCATGCAAATCCTCTCGTCTTCTGTGCGCGGACACATAGACTTCGAAAGGTTGATCCCATGCCTGATGGGAAGGTAACCTTTCTTGGATTCCGACATGCTAAACCTTTTTAGCACTCGGTCTATATATGTAGACTGTGAAAGACCAAGCAACCGTTTTGATCTATCTCTATAGATTCTAATCCCAAGGATATAGGTCGCTTCTCCCAGGTCTTTCATGGAGAAAGTTTTGGACAACCAAATTTTAACTGTCTGTAAAACTGATATATCGTTTCCTATAAGCAATATGTCATCGACATATAATACTAGGAATACGACTGCACTCCCACTAACCTTCTTGTACACACAAGGTTCGTCAGGATTTTGTGAGAAATCAAACTCTTTGATTGTCTCATCAAAACGGATGTTCCAGCTCCTAGATGCTTGCTTCAGTCCATATATGGATCGTCGAAGCTTGCATACTTTGGTTTTATCAACCGATGTGAAACCTTCAGGTTGTATCATGTATACATCCTCAAGCAGGTTTCCATTAAGGAAAGCTGTTTTCACATCCATTTGCCATATCTCATAATCATAATGAGCTGCTATGGCTAGGAGCATCCGAATGGATTTAAGCATAGCTACTGGCGAATAGGTTTCATCATAATCAATTCCTTGTTTCTGACGATATCCTTTTGCCACTAATCTAGCCTTAAAGGTAACAACATTACCTTCCATGTCGGTTTTCTTCTTGAAAACCCACTTGCACCCTATGGGTTTGATCCCTTCAGGTGGGTTAACCAAGTCCCATACTTGATTTTCGTACATGGAATCCATTTCCGACTTCATGGCCTCAAGCCATTTGTCCCTTTCTGAACTTTTCAGAACATCTTCATAACTGATAGGTTCGTCATCACCAATGAGCAACACGTCGTTCGATTCACTTACGAGAAATCCGTATCTCTCTGGAATGTTGCGTGTCCTATCAGACCTACGAAGAGGTGGTGTAGTTTTAGGTTCAACTGATAGCTCATCACTATGAGTTCTCGGTTGTGGGTCTAGACTAGGTGTCTCTGTAATGTCTATTGGAGTTTCTTAACTTCATCAAGTTCAATGCCACTCCCACTGTTTTCTTGTAAAAGAAATTCTTTTTCTAGAAATACAGCATGCCTTGAAACAAACACCTTTTGTTCCAAGGGATGATAGAATTGGTAACCCTTCGTTTCCTTAGGGTATCCAATAAATAGACATTTATCAGACTTAGCATCCAATTTGTCTGACGCAATCCGCTTCACATAAGCAGGACAACCCCATATCTTAAGGTGAGTTAAGTGAGGTTTCTTACTATTCCAATCTCATATGGAGTAGTAGAGACTACCTTGGTCGGGACTCTGTTTAGCAAGTAAACAGCTGTCTTAAGTGCATAGCCCCAAAAGGATTTTGGAAGAGTTGCATGATTCATCATCGACCTAACCATGTCCATCAAGGTTCGGTTGCGCCTCTCAGATACACCATTATGCTGTGGTGTATACGGCGGAGTCCATTGGGATAATATCCCATTGTCCCTAAGATAATCTTGAAACTCTTGACTTAAGTATTCTCCACCCCGATCGGATCGAAGTATTTTAATACTTTTGCCAAGTTGTTTCTCTACTTCATTTCTGAATTCTTTGAATTTATCAAAAGCTTCAGATTTGTGTTTCATCAAGAACACATAACCGAATCGTGAGTGATCATCGATAAAGGTGATGAAGTAGTTATAGCCTCCTTGTGCTTGAGTTGACATTGGTCCGCATACATCGGTATGTATTAGACCAAGCAACTCTCCCACTGGATTACCTTTTCCGGGAAAGGGTAATTTGGTCATCTTGCCTTTTAAGCACGATTCGCATGTATCAAATGAACCGGGTTCAAATGATTCCAAAATTCCACATCGGTGTAATTCGGTCATGCGTTTCTTACTTATATGGCCAAGACGACAGTGCCACGTGTAGGAGTCTATTCGATTATCTATTCGAGCACGTTTGTTGCTAACTTCGATATTGAAAACGTCACTGGATAAATCTAACGTGTAGATGCCATTGCACAAAGTTCCATTCCCATAAAGAACGCCATTTAAAGTTATGTAACAACAATTGTTACTGAAAGTTAAATGATAACCTTTTTCATTCAAACATGAAATAGATACAATGTTCTTTATTAATGAAGGAACAAAATAACAATTATCCAATTCTAAGACACGTCCAGTGGGGAGCTTTAGCAAATAGGTTCCGATGGCAACAGCAGCAATCTTTGCTCCATTTCCAACTCGCATATTTGCTTCTCCTTTGACAAGTCTTCTTCTATTCCTTAGCCCCTGTATGTCATTACATATATGTGAGCTACACCCAGTATCAAGTACCCAGGTATTTGAGGAAATAGAGTGACATTCAATAACGAAGATACCTGAAGAGGAAGGGGCATCGGATGCCTTATTCTTCAAGGACTCAAGATAAGCCTTGCAGTTTCTTCGCCAGTGACCCTCCTTGCCACAATGATGGCAAGTTCCTTTTGGTTTCTTTTCAGTCTTCTTGGCCTTTTTCTTCTTCCCTTTGTTCTGTTCTTTGGCCTTCCTCTTAGAACCTTTCTTCGAGGAACCAACTAACAGTACCGCCTTTTGATCCTGCTTTACAGCGGGCTCAACAGCCTTCAGCATGTTGATTAACTCAGGAATGGTAGTCTCCAGCTTGTTCATCCGATAGTTCATCACAAATTGTGAACAACTTTTGGGCAGACAATTCAGAATTAAGTCAATACTTAGTTCATGATCCATTGCAAAGCCGAGTGTGCCCAGTCGCTCAATGTACCCCAACATCTTTAACACGAATTGTGAGGCAGAAGTGCCTTCCTGCATCTTTGAGGTGAAGAGGAGTCTGGAGACCTCGAACCTTTCGGATCTCGCCTGCTCTTCAAATAACTCATGAAGATGGAAGATGATGGTATAAGCATCCATATGCTCATGCTGCTTTTGCAGCTCAGGTACCATAGATGCTAGCATGATGCAACCCGCCATTTCAGAATCGGTCACATGTTTCTGATAGGCCAACAATTGGTCTGGAGTTGCATTCTCTGGAGGATGGTTGGGAAGTTGATTTTCAAGGACATAAGCAAGCTTCTCTGCCTTGAGGACTATCCTCAGGTTTCGAAGCCAGTCCATGAAGTTTGGCCCAGTCAGTTTATTGGTGTCCAAAATGGAACGCAAGTTCAGAGAAGACATGATCGAGTGATTAACCTAGAAATACAAATTGAGTTTATGTGAGAAGATTGATTAAAGAATGTATCAACATACATTAATAAAATCCTATTTATTTTTCAAATTGAATCACCCTCATTATCAATTCGGGAGATCGTAGGAACATCTCCAAATAGGTTGATATCCAACCATAGATAAGAACCACCATGGCTGTGGCCATCAAGTTTTTCTTAGCTATGAAGGTAGGTAATTATACCGATTACACATCACATATATGTAACTATCACTTTATGCTATCAACTAATTGAATGTTTGCATAAATCATTGGGTTGTTAACTCATTAACAAGTATGTATCGATATACATAGCACCCAACTGCACCTCTCTTTACATCGACCTTGGCTGTGGCACAACAAATCGATGCTCCAAGCTTAAGGCTGACCCATTAATCAAGAAATAGTTTTAATATGGTTGGAGCTCATTCAACCACTTAGTCAGGCTTGGATGTGTCCAACAACCAAAACTAAGGATTGACCTCTGACTCCAACTATATTATTCATAAACTAATTTCATGGTTTGAACATGTTGAGGTTCAAGTCGGGCATGGATGTGTCCATCAACCCAATCAAGAAACAAAACTCCGATTCTAACCATATTAATGGAAGGTGTTAGCCTTAATATTTCGTAAGGGGTGTTTAGGTCTCATTCTTTTCTAAGCACATTCATGACATATAATTATGTCATGACTAACATTTTCCTTAATAAAGTATGTATGTGACTTAATTTATCAAGTCTCATGAATTAAATTAGGAACCGGATTTCCTAATTATAATTTCATACTTTATTAAAGGAATTGTTTTGGGAAACAATTTCCTAAATTGTCATAATTAATTTCAGAAATAATATGTTCAAGATTTTGATTTCTCTAAATCAAATCTTATTAAATTAAGAGACAAATCCCTTAATTCAACTACATATTATTTTCATGAAAATCTTATTTAAGAAAACTCTATAGGAAACCATTTTCCTAATTAATTTTGGAGACAACAATATGTAAGAGCATCACCTCTTCAACATATTTTATTCATGGATTTAATTAATTACAACAAATCATTTTCTAAGGGTGGCTCCCCGAGGCTCAGATACCCAAAGAAAAGTAATGTGTTGTAAATCCAATTGGACGGCTCCCCGAGGCTCAATCCAAATCAAACATGACAATTTCAATTAAAAATTGGGAAATTAAATTACAACAACTAACTTTAAATTGGACGGCTCCCCGAGGCTCAATCCAAAATAAAGAATTTTGTTATCAATTTAAAAACCAATTCAAATTTAATTGTCAATTAACTGTCCATGAATTTGTCTAGACTTTCTCAAAAGAAAGTGCCCAAAATTGCGAGATTTCAAAAATAATTTTTCAGAATAATTGTAAGTTTCTGGTAAAAAGAAAACTTACATATTTCCAAAAATTGGAAAATTTCTAAAATAGAAAAATTTCCAAAATTTAGAAAGTTTCCAAAGATGGGAAGTTTTCACAATTATCATAAAATTTTAGAAACTAGAAAATTCCAAACGTTTGCGAAATTTCATGAGGATTTCCAAACTTTGAAATTTCTAAATCTAAAATCTATTATAATTTGAAAGTTTCCATAATTAAAAATTTTTTCCAAAATTGAGATCATGACAAAGTGTTCCGCAAAACAATTATATGATAATGTCGAACACTAACCGCGGCTCTGATACAACTGTTCCGAAATTAAGAGAAAATAATGGAAAACTAACCAACGAAGTAATGGAATCGAATTCCGGGAAGAGAGGAGTCGCTATCCGCTTCTTCTTCTTCGTGTTCGGGTTCTCCTTCTTCTTGATAGCTCACGCCAACTTCACCTTGGATGTAGGTTGGGTGCGTCGGCCATAAACCACAAGGTTGGGCGCCGGCCCTAGGCAAGAGAGGGGAGAGGAGGAGAGATTAAGAGAGAGAGGGAGAGAATAATAACAATTACTCAATTTTTTTTGGGAATAAGGGCTAGCCTTTGGTTCCTTTATATAGTAGCAACTCCTTTGCTAAGTCTCCCTCTAAACCGAATTAACGGATTTAACGGAATTAGTTATAAGAAATTTATCTTATAAATTTTCTTATTAATTATTCCGTTTAAACCGAGTCTTTATTATAAACTAATTTATAATAAAACTAATTCTTCTTCTCTTTAAATTATGGAATAAATTTTTATAAGAAATTTATAAACTTTCTTATTATGGAAAAATCAATTCATAATTGATTTTATAAAATTAAAATAAACCAATTCATGGATTATTTTAATCTTCCATAAAAGAATAAATTTCTATAAATTTTATTTATATAAATTTCTTTATACAAATTTATTCATCCATAATTTATAAAATAAATAGCACTAGATTTATTTTATTAATTAAACCAAAATTAATTGGTTTTCTCCTCTTATTTGGCCGGCCACCAAAGGGGGTTTTGACACCCTCTTTGGCCGGCCAAACCAACCCGAACCGCCACGAATTAAACTCATTTAATTCGCCCAAAAAGCCTTCAAAAGACTTAGCCATTTTTAGCTTCCATTGCGCCTCTGACTAACTCAGATTCGACTTATTTCTCTTGATCGGAAAATCCAATTTTCAACTCGTTTTAAATCCCTCAGATTACTCGTAGTGTGTGTGATTAAATAGGCTTTCGATTTATGTTGGCCGTCTATAATTTAACTAATTATAGAACGATCATGAGTGGCACCTAGTAGTACATCATGATCCCCAATTAATCGAAAGATCAATGGTTTGACCTCAGAAGAAATTATTCTGAAACCCTTCAGCGGCTCTAATGAATCGTGCCCCATTCCCTTCACCACCTTATACCCACTTGGTTCAGGACACGGTCAATGGTGTCAGTCCCCACTAGGCTAACTACGTCACACCTAGCCCAAGTAGTGTCTTTCTCGTCCTTTGGATTTCTAATTACTCTCATGTATTTAAGAGACTCGCACTCTTAACATGATATGCTCTGGCCAGAGGCTTTGAGTAACAATCCGACGATAGGCCTGGGTATACATCTCCTCGCAAGGAGTGGTGAATCCTTTGTAGGCTGTTCAAACATCTTCGAGCACTTCGGCTTATACCCGATCATCCTGGGTCCACACCTCCTTGGAGATGCTTGCTTAAGATGTCAAAGTATAAGTCTCCATGACCAAGATGACTTGAACACCGCAAGTCAAAGGAACATCGCACTTAAGCCACAGTAAGATCTTCATTGACATATCTATATGTAGATTCCCAAATGAAGTCTTACAGCTAGTCACTCCAATGAACTAGTTCCCTTAACTAGCATCCATGTTTATCTCCGGACATCCCAATGTCACCAGCCAGTGAGAATCAGCTGATTAGAGAATAACCCATGCTAGTCTCAACAGAATTGATAATGTCCGTATTTATCAATTCATCGACTAGGGATATTTCCAACACTTCACATTTGCACATTTAGAGATAATCACTAGTTGCGATCCCATCACAAATTCTCTTATGCTGTGAATTGTATGGCGGACATTCAGTAGATGAGTTTAAGATCCCAATCAAATACACAAACATGTATACTCAAATAGTGAATTATCATTTATTGAAATAAATGTTTACAATCATAAGGCGATTGCCTTAGGACACTTCTCTCATATCACTAACACATCTTCCAGGGCACCCCCAGTGTTGGGGGCGCCCAAGCTAAAGTAGAGAAAATGCAGTTTAAGTGTGGTAAGCAGAATAGGTGTCAAGCGGGGCGCCCAGAACGTCCGGGGCGCCCGGGTTCAAAGCAGTTTTGTTGTTTCGAGGTCGAAACACAGGATAAGCCTTCACAAAGGCGCCCGGAAGGTCCAGGGCACCCTGGTCAAAGGTTTTATCAGCTGCGGCGAGGTCGACGCAGGGATAAGGTTTGACCGGGTTTATCGAGGCGCCCCCGACGTCCAGGGCGCCCCCAGGAGTGCTATAAAAGGGGCTTCGACCCCTCTGCTTCAAACACAACTGCTAAGTGTCATTCTGATCATTCTGACCGACGACAACGCGCTAAAGATGAGGCTCTACGACCGGGAGGCTCCAGGAGGAAGTGCTCGTCACTTTGGAGGTCCAGATCGGCCGAGCGTCAACTTTGTTTTGTTCGGTTTGCATTTAATTTTCCGTACTTAATTTTCTGTACTTGTGCTTGTATTTCTACACTGTAAGACGGGTTTTCTCCGCCTCCAAAAATTCTGGAAAGGAGAACAATAGTGGACTCACGCCGAGTACATAGGCCTTGGACGTACTGACCCTGGGGGGTTGGGAACCAAGTAAATAAATTCTGCTGTGTCCCTGTGTATTGCTTTTATTTTGTTTATTTACTTTTCCGCTGTGCTACTAACGTTCTAAGTTCAGAACGATCCGAGTTTTTCTATGAAGTTTCCGCGAGAGTTTTTCACGGTCGATATTCACCCCTCCCCCCCTCTATCGACGGCACCGGTCCTACAGAATGGACCTCTATAGTAGACGCCTACTACATCTCCAAGGACCACGAGGTAATTAGCTTAGAGAATTTGTTTTCAACTTTTGAATTAGATGAATCTAGATGTGTAGGCATAAGAAAATACAACAAGCTAAACAATAACATTGCCCTAAACACAAGGATGATTGATTCACTTGTAGAGTCTACACCTGATGAAGAAGAAAAGGCCTACATGAAAGAAAATTAAAAAGATTTTTAAAATCTAATAAAGTTAACAAGATACAGACCAAGAAGTACTCTCTGGGAAAGAGAAAGGTTCGATGCTACAACTACTTTGAAGAGGGGCATATCAAGGATAAATCCCAGCTGAAGAACAAGGATAAAGGGTCAAACAAACCCAAAACTTCAAGGTTGTTAGTGTAAGGTGCACTACAGTCGAACCTGTGTTTTGATATTAACAAAGGTTCAAGTTAAGTCTTGTTATTATCTGATCAAGCTAACAAGTGCGTAGGAAGGTTACCTCTCTGAAGCCCTAGTTGCGGTTAGGCAAAAGCTATGGCAGATCGTGGGAACTAGGCAGAAAGCTCAAATGGGTTGACATCTAGCAGAAAATCTCGGTAGGTCTAGAGGATCCAATACCGATCAAGTGGAAGCCCTGGTAGGTTGATCCAATGCCAAGTAGTAAAGTCCAAACAGGTCTGGGAGACTCAATATTTGGCAAGCGAGTGAGGTAAGCTCCTGGTGGAGAGTGATGTGAGGTCGTGTCCCGATGGGACAACCTTAGGCATTGATCAAATTAGAGAAACCTACAGACATTTCTAAGTTGAGATCAGGACAGGTCTTACTGTCGATTACTCATGCATATTATAATTATGTTAACTCTGTTTTGCAGGGTTAATCCTTTATATGATATACTGTGCTAATATTTTCATGTAATTTAGAAATTGAATGAGGGTTCGGTCAACTGAACGAGTAGATCAGTCAACCTATCCAATTAGCCTCAGCTAGATATAGCATACATCAGATGGATTAGTCAACTAATCATTAGGATTAGTCGACCGATACACTTTTGGAATGGTGCAGCTACACAAATAGAAGCTTTTCCAGTCGACTGATCATGAGGATCAGTCAACTAGATGCATTTATTACATTGCAAGTTGAGCGGAGAAAAGAAGGAATTGCATAGGGCTCGGTCGACAAAACTAGAGGTTCAGTCGACCGAAAGGATCAGTCGACTAAACAATTTTTCAATTGACCGAACCATACCAATATAAGGAGCTCGAGACCAATGTACTCAGCATCTCTTCCACTCCTACATTCACTCACTACGTCAACGAACTACTCAAAGATTACAGCTACGACGCTGGGGAGCACTCTAACACTTCGTGATTCAAGTCTACTCGTTATTCTTTTATATTTTCATACTTGTACTTGCATCTTAAAAGGGAGTTAGTAGGTTATTACTAACCTCTCTTTCATCTTATACGACATTTCTTTCACTGAAATATTTTTGGAGAAAGAATTATAGTGAATTGTCCAATAATAGCAGTCTGGGACTGCGGACCTTGGAGTAGGAATCGCCAAAGGCTCCGAACCAAGTAAAAGAAAAGTCTTATATTTTCTGCTGCTTTGCTTTACTCTGCTTTGCTCTACTTTGTTTATTTTGAAAATGAAAAGAAAGATTTGTGAACGATCGACATTCACCCTTCTCTCTTGGTTTCCAATGATCCTATAATTGGTATAAGAGTGAGGTAGTTCTGAAAAGATCTAACGATCTTTTTAAGCATTAGTTTTTCTTACTTTTCCATTTAGTATAATTTTTTATATACAATATTGTTAATCCCAAGACAAAGTCATGAACCAATTGAGTATAAGATGAGTGAAAGAAATAGAAACATTGATAATTGTAGCTGCTAAAGGGTTCAGAATATGTTATGAAGTCAACTATGATTTTTCGATCAATTAGGGGGCATGATGTACTACTAGGTGTCACTCATGATCTATTAATGGTTAATTATAAATGATCAACATATCGGGATCATAATAGGTTACACGCACTACGAATATTTTTTTAAAATATAAAAATGAGTTAGAGAATAAGATTCTCAAAGAGAGAGATATTAAGTCTGGTTAGTCCAAGCAAAGGGCAAATATAGAAAGTGTTGAGGCAATCTATGGTCCATGGGACCATGTGTTTTGATGTGTGGGCAAAGGATTTAAGTTAGGTTCACTTTTGTATTTGATATGTGTATTTTAGTGTACAGGTTCTGCAAGATACACATAGACTTAGTTTGACGACTTTAGGTCCGATGAAAGATGGAGCATCCGACGGACCATGGACAAGGCAGCAACGATGAGCCGAGGGAAGCGCACTCGAGGCATATGTGAAGGATGACATAGAGATGAGCCATGAGCTTCTATGCATCCGAGGGACGAGAGCCAAAGCAAAGAAGGCTTGAAGGCAAGAGTTAAGGTTGCAAAGGACAGTCAAGTGAGTCGTGAGGGTCCGAGTACGAGTGAACTATACTTAGGAAGGGAAACCTTAGGTTTAGGGTTTTACCGGTCGACTGGTATAGGATCAATCGACTAGTTGAGGTCACAGAATGATCAGTCAACTGATTTTCTGTGCAGTCAACTGGTGTCGGCTAGATTCGAACGTTGGGCTGTAACATTCAAATTTGATGGTTATCAGTCGACTGGTGTTGGCACCAATCGACTGGTGACGGCTGGATCAGCCAATGAGTTTTATTTAAGAGAACTCGGTTTGCTTAAGTATGGTTAACGAAACAAACTTGGTTAAAGCTTATTAGTAGTCTACAAAGCTCAGGTATGCATGTGCGTGTTGTGGTGAGATTTCTCCACCCATAAGGAGTTACACAAGCTAGCCAGATGTTGTCTAGGGAATCATCCACCGATCTAGATCCTCAAATAAATCGGGTTTGGGATACCAATCTAGATCCTCAAATACTGAGGAAAAATCATATGCAAAGTGTCATATGACTATAGTAAGGGGAAGTCCAAAAATGATAAGAGAGTGTAATTTAAGGGCAAAAAAAAGATCTTAACCAAGGACAAAGTGTCCAAAGTTAAGAAAGTTAGATTTGTAGGCCAAGAATCACCGAAGGTATACCAGTGTGACCTAATAGTTGTGGATAAGTCACCTAGGGAGGTGGCTAAGGCTAAGAGCTGAAGGGGAGCTCTAAGAGCCAAGTTAGGACTATGGAAAATGGATCTCAGGAGGATACCTCTTGGGGGTCTAGATGGACCATGAAATATGTCAAAGGATTTGGAGACAGATTTGAGTCTCAAACCTAAGAGATTGGCACATTGGGATTGTATTTTATATAAGAAATATGATAATGGGGTATAGTTCATGAAAATTAGTTTTTGATGTATAGATGTCATAAAAACCAATGTTAGGGATGCATTGTAATTTGGTATGGGCAGATACATCAAGAGGAATCCAAAACTAGGAAATTAAATCAAGGTCCAATTGAACCATTTAGCTAGTTTTGAGTTTTGTATTAATCTTGGAATCCGAGATATATACATTTTTAAATGTATTTTTTTTCAAGTAGACACGGGTTCTACAAATCTCTCCACAAAATTTAAAAAATTTTGGAGATCTATGGAATTAGTTATGTATTTCTGAAATTGGGTTCAGAAATATTGAAAGACTGATATAAGGGTATTAGTTGACTGGTGCAGAGGACCAGTCGACTGATAACAGTGCTGGAAGGTTTTCGATAAGAATCAGTCAACTGATACATGCTGAAACTGTTTTCAACAAAGTCGAAAAGTGTCCTAATGATGTCAAACAAGTGTATATTTTTATAGGGAGTTAATACACAATGTGTTGGATCGGAGTAAATCGATAGAGGGGGGTGAATATCGATCTTAAAATTTTTCGAATAAGTAGAGCGATTACGCAGCAGAAAACAAGAAAACAATCGCTAACACAAGTTCTTTTTACTTGGTTCAGAGTCGCGGTCGGCTCCTACTCCAAGGCCCACGGTCCTTTACCATTTACGTTGGGTAATTCTATATTCATAAAGATCTTTTATAGGTTCGAGTACAGATATAGAATTGAAATTGAAAGTACAGCACTTTTCGTAATTTAAATGTTACCGACGCCCGAGGTGGATGGAAATTTGGAGCAGCAGGTCATCGTCGGCGCTTGAATCGCGAGGTCGGAGTTTGTCGGAGCATAGCGCTTGAACGAAAGTGTTGAGAGCGATGTGAGCGAGATGTCTTGAAGCCTTGGGGGTGAACCCCTATTTATAGCAGCCATAGGGGCGCCTATATTGATGGGGACGCCTGACACGTGGCCTCTCCTGCGAGAACTCCAATCCGCAGGCTCGGTCAGCGCTTATCCCCTTCAATGAGGCGCCTGAGCTAACTGGGGCACCTGTGTTAACACAAGCGCCTGGACTGACTTGGTCCAGAGGCTTCGTGGCAGTTTGCTTTGATGGTTTTATTTTTGCCTTGCACTGTGAGGCGCCTCACTCCATTGAGGCGCCTGAGCTGCAGAAACACCGTTCCTTCGTTCCCTGTAACCAAGGTTAGTTCCAAAACACAAGAGGCAAATATAATAATAAGTTTCAACCATTGTTTACAGCCTTAGCTATCTTGGTTCTGACTTTGGGTCTCCCAAATGGAACCCTAGGTCGAATCGACGCCTAATGTTCCCTCCTATGAGGAACGCGCCCTCACCTACTCCTCTCGGGAGAATTTACCTTTTTGCCAATCGGCTCCTCCGATTAGACTTTTGCTTAATCCTCCGATCAGGTCTTCGTGCCCAATCCGCGACAAGGACTTCTTGCCCAACTTCCGGTCAGGTCTTCGGTGCCTAGCCCTTTGCCAGGACTTCTTGCCTAGTCCTCGACCAGGACTTCCTACCCAGCCCTTTGCTAGGACTTCTTGCCCAGTCCTCGACCAGAACTTCTTGCCCAGCCCTTTGCCAGGACTTCTTGCCTAGATTAACTAGGACTTTCCTGCACACTTGAGTAACTTTATTAGATCACAAATAGTACTTAACTTTGAATCCTTTGTCAATATCAAAACAAGGTTCAATATGGTGCTTCCGACACCAACACAATGTTTATTATCATAAGAGGGTAAAGAATCTAATAATTGGGATATTGTTAGAGTTCTATTTTATGTGTGGTAAAGGGGGAGAAATGTTAGGTTTAAGTGGAAAATCAAACACACCTTTGCAAGAAATCCTAGCTCAAGGAGAGCTTAGGTGAAGGGGGAGCTTTGTTGCTTATTTATTGGCAAAGGGGGAGCCTTGTGATAGGTTCTTAAAAGCCCTTGGTAAGTCCAAGTGTAGGAGGAGCCTTAAATAGGTTCTTAATAACTCTTGATGAAAATCCTAACTCATAGGGAGTTTAGGTGTAAAGGGAGTATTGAGATAAGATCCATGCATTGTTTGCATTGCATTGCATATGCATATGCATTAGCGGTGTAAATCCAAGGTGTAGCCTTAACAACATAAGTCCAAATATTTTTAGTATTTATATTTGCTATTAGTTTTCCCTAACTTAAATATATTGTCAAACATCAAAAAAGGAGAGATTGTTGAGGCAATCTATGGTCCGCGGGATCATGTATTTTGATGTTTGGGCAAAGAGTTTAAGTTAAGTTCACCCTTGTATTTGATAAGTGTATTTGAGTGTGCAGGTTCTGCAAAATACACATAGACTTAGCTTGACAGCTTCAAGCCTGGTGAACGATGGAGCATCCGAGGGACAGTGGACAAGGCAACAATGATGAGCCGAGGGAAGCGCACTTCGAGTCATACGCAAAGGATGGCATGGAGACGAGTCGCGAGCTTGTATGCATCCGAGGGACAAGAGCCAAAGCAGAGAAGGTTTGAAGGCAAGAGTCAAGGCTACAAAGGAGAGTCAAGTGACTCGTGAGGGTCCGAGTGCAAGTGAACTAAACTTGGGAAGGGAAACCCTAGGTTTAGGGTTTTACCAGTCGACTGGTATGGCATCAGTCGACTAGTTGAGGTCATAGAAAGATCAGTCAACTGATCTTCTGTGCAGTCAACTGGTGTCGGCCGGATTCGAACATTGGTTTGTAACGTTCGAATTCGATGGCTGTTAGTTGACTGGTTTGGCACCAGTCGACTAGTAACGGCTGGATCAGCAATGAATTCTATTTAAAAGAACTCGGTTACCTTAAGTAAGGTTGACGAAACAAACTTGGTTAAAACTTATTATTAGTCTATAAAGCTCAGGTATGCGTGTGCGTGTTGTGGTGATATTTCTCCACCCATAAAGAGCTACACGAGCTACCCAGAAGTTGTCCGGGGAATCATCTGTTAGATGCGTATACTAAAAGACTTTCTCTTTTTATATATATCATCTGCATTTTGAAAAGAGAATCACAACAACACAGATGTGTATTTATATTAGTATATGCATAAAAGTCCTTTACATTGCACTGTATATAACAAGTGTGATGACACAAAAGATCATGTTATCAGTTCCTTGCATAGTATAAGTAGAGGCTCACAGCCGAGATAGAATTGGATAAACCATCGGGATGGTTGTCATGTAATTAGGTGTGGTTTGTCTTGACCATAGAATTACACTAGTATGCTTTGTGTGCATTGAGCAGGACCAAAACCAGAGGTCATCCAATTTCTACTGACTTAATAATTGGATTAGACCTCGGATTATTATGGAGTACAATCCCTAAATCTCGATATAATAACGGGTACATATAGTTAATATTTATTTCTTTGATTTACCAATGGGTGAGATTTATTCTGCTAAATCGATAGGCCTAGTAAGTTGGGAAATAATATTAATTATATGGTGTGTCGTTGATTATTAACAGAATCTGTGTCCTGGTGAGTCGGGATGATGATGCCCCTTGATGAGCTCATAAGGTTCATCATGTTAAACCGTGCAGGTGGATTTGATCCGACATGATGATAAGGTTGAGTGGTACTAGTCAAGGAGTCAGAAGTTGATTAATTAAAATTGTCAGTAATTTAAATTAATCGACGGGCATTTGATATCTTAAACATGGGGGGATGGATGTGCTCATAATAGGTGGAGCCCATATGAAAATATGGGGGTTGGTGAGGAAGTTCAATGAAGATCCTTTAGTGGAATGGATCTTCATTAATGGATTGGTTTTAGATCCATTAGTAGGCCAAGACCCAACTTCTCCTCTTGGTCCCTACCTTAGCCCTATATATACCCCATGGGATCAAGAAACCAAGGCTGAATCATCCAATTAATCAACCCAAGGCCTCTCTCCTCTCATCTCTCTATTTTCTCTCTCCTAGGGCATCGGTTAGAGGCAAGGTTCTGAAAACCGGACCGGACATCGAACCGGTCGGGCCAAGAGTTCAGAGGTTCAAAGGTTCAACCGGTTTAACCGGGGGTTCAACCGGAATATAACCGATATATAATAAAGCATGTATTTATATAAATATATGAAATTAACAACTGACCCAACTACATTCTTCAAGTGTAAATCAACTAAGTAGAGCATGTTATATGTTTTTGCACACTTAAATAGAGAACACTAGCAAAGCTCATACAAAATCACTTTTCCAAAAGTAGTTGACATCAATCAAAAGTTCGACTTCAAAACATAACAATAAGTCAAAAACATAAGGGAAACATTAAAGGTTCAAACTTTTAAATTCATGAATCAAATAGGATCATCAAAATCAACATTAATTTGTTGAATATCTCCATCATCAAATACTTCATGTTTATCTTCATCTTCATCTCCATCATCACCAAATGAATCATATCCATGAGGCATAGTAGCATCAAATCGACCAATCCCATGTCTCTCATCATCATCCAAAAAGTAAAAACATGAAAATGATATAGAATATGTTAAAAATATATACAAACATCAATAAAAATATATTCTATAACAAAGAAAACTACAAAACTCACGAGCATGATATGAAGGTATAGAATTTTCTTGATATATTAGCTCTTGAAGATCATTAGGAAGTTCTGGCTCTTCTACTTCTTCCATCACCCAAAAATCTACTAGATCAATACTTTCATAATCAATTGGATCATAAGATCTTTTCTTTTGTTGTAACCTAATATGCAAACTCAAAATATTAAAATAACTTCTAAAATTTACTATCCTAAAGTTGACAAAATAACATAAATTACCAAATATTAAATAGTTTAATAATGTAAATCATAATACCTTGATTTAAGGCTCATGTTATAGGTCACATAAACAAGATCATTCAGTCTTTGATGCCCCAACCTATTTCTTCTTTTAGTATGAATTTGTTCAAAAATACTCCAATTTCGTTCACCCTGAGGAAGAAGATGTTTGACTAAGAAGACAAATTGCTATCTTTTGCAAAATTGGGGTATTGCCACCAAAATATCTCCACCATTCACCTGCAAAAACTATATATAAAGGTTTAATCATCAACATTTACTATTTAGTATTTATTTTAAAACATTCAAACAAATGAAACTACTAGATAAAATTTCTTACTAGGTTGGAGTTCCTTGGCTGCTTGTACAACTTTTGTCCTAGCAAAGCTTCCTGTGCGATCCCGATATATTTGTACCTCTTTCAATGCTTTAATTGTGTCACTACAAAGGCTCTTTACATCAAACATATCAAGTACACCTCGCATAACTTGATTTTTCTCAATGAATTTCTCATCATAAAAGAAAGCAGGGTTTAGAAAGTAGGCTGCTGCATGGAGACTTCGCTTCAAATGCTTATCCCATCTTGCCTTAATGATTTGAGTGTATGGTTCTTATGATGTCGTCTTGTTCATAAGCATCTCTTTGATAGCATTTTTAGCCCTTTGCATACCTTCATATACATATCCCAATGAAGGCTTTTGATCAGAATCTACAATTCTCAACAATCTAATCAAAGGGCCTATAAGCTTACATGTGGTATGGCAACCATCCCAAAACGTGTTGTCTAACACAATAGCACTAACAGCTTTCCCATTAGCACTCCTACCTAACTTATGCCCAGTGAAATGTGTGTCAACAACCAAAGCTTGCAAATCTGCCTTGTGTTCATATATATTTTTCAATGTAAGAAAGACAGTTGCAAAACGAGTAGCTCCTGGACGAACAATTTCTATAACGACCCGAAAAATTCTCTTAATATTTTCTTTAAAATATTGAGCATGTCTAGATAATTTTCCGAGGGACCTAGAAATATTAATACGAATTTTAGCCTAGAAATTCATGTTTTCTCATTTAAATTGGGAAAAATAAGCACTAATGGGCCTTATATGGGCTTTCTAGTACCATGATTATGGGTAAATTTTAGGAAAAAATTAATAGAAATATAAAGAGGTTTTAATGAGAAATATTAACATAATTATGGGGGAATTTTTAAGGAATTTTCGAAATAATAGAAAATAAAATAAAAATAAAATAGAAAAATTAGTGCATGCACCAAGGATTGAACCTTGGACCTATTGTACAACCATGCATGCACTAACCAATTCACCTAGCAAGGGAGTGCTATGAGGAAATGAAGTAGATTATGGTTAAGGCTTAGGGAAAATGAAGAGACACCATGACTCTTCACTTACCCTCCTTAATGTGTTATAAAGAGGGGGCATAGGAGTTACTTTCTTTCTTCCATCAAGTCCACCTTTCTTCTTCCTCCTCCCTCATTCTAGCCGAAACCCCAAGAGGGGATTCTCCCTTGGAAAAGGCTCACCTAAGGCTCCATCTCCAAGATCCAAGGCTTTTACAAGGGTACAAAGGCTAGGGGTGGTCAAGAAGCAACAAGATCTTCATCCTTCTCCCAAATCTAAGGTCTATAAGCAAGATCAACCAAAGTAAGACTCCCTCACCTGTGGTATAATAGTTCCTTTTTTATTTTTAGCATAATATGAAGTTGGTTTTGGGTTTGATGTTGAGAAAACCATGTTTTGGACCCCTATAGTATTCGGCCACCATGGGTTTTTGGGTCCATGATGATGTTAAAAATCTTAATCATGCTTTCTAATGTGTTCTCATGATGTTTAGAGAATAAGTATAATTTTTGGGAATTTTTGGAGTACCCTAAGACCCTTTAGGGTTTGGGACCATTATAAGGACTCCATGGCTAGGGTTGGATTTAACCCTTCAATCATGTATCTTGTGTACCCTTATGATACAAGGGGAGGTTGAAGGGGTTTATGTGAATTTTCACAAGGTCTTATGACCCTAAGGGTTTCGGCCAAGAAGGTTCTAGGGCAAGGAGTTAGGGCTTACCTCAAGTAAGGGCCCTAATGACTCCTATGGTATGGTATGGAAGGTGTTAGATGATTAATTGGAAATTTTATGAATTTATTCATGCACCCATGGCTCTTACATGTTTCGGCCAACCCTAGAAAAATAGGGCTAAAAGTTAGGGTAAACCCTAATCATGAGCCCTAATGGCTCCTTATGGCCTTAGATGTACTGTATGGTTGTTTCTTTTTCCTTATGCTACCTTACATGTCATGGAATGATGGAATCCCTCCCTTGTAAGTTTCAGCCAAGCATGGTCACTAGGGTTTGGGTGGAGTTAGGGTTTGAAGAATGATGGTTTATGCTTTATTATGAAGTATATATAAAGGTTCAAGCATGTGGTGGAAATTAAGTTACCTATAACCCTAACCTTAAGCACCATGTTTCATGTGTGTATGTTTGGATGTCATGCTTAATAGGGTTTATTTATGAATGTCTTATGTTCTATGCCATGCACTTGGATAATAGGTAGCATGTTTATGGAAGTCCTAACTATGCAAGCTTGAGATAGATACCATGCTTATGTATGAAATGCAATGCTTACCTTATGTATCATGATCATGCATGCCCTATGGATTAGGATAAGGGTCTATGTAAACATGTCATATTCAATGAATATAATGCAATGCTTACCTTATATGCCATGATCATGCAAGCACTAGGAATAAGAATGATGTTTTAGGTAAGCATGCCATGTTTTATGAATGAAGATGCATGCTATGTTTATGAATAATGATGCATGTCATGTTTTATGAATGAAGATGCATGCCATGTTTTATGAATGATGATGCATGCCATGTTTTATGAAAGAAGATGCATGCCATGTTTATGAATGAAGATAATGCTCATGCCTTCCAAGCATCATGATGTTATGCATTAAGTATGAACAATGAAAGGACAAGCATGTTTTAAGTCATGCTTCATGTAACAAGATTATGCTATATTTAAATATGCCATGAATGTCTTATGAATGATGAAGCATGTAAAGTATTTTACTTTATGAATGGGCTTGTACCGGACCGAAGTATGGGTCCAAGGGATGGGCACCTTAAGAACGCCCCGGTTCTGGACTACCGACTATGCTGTCCATGGTTCTGGCACTACCGAAGCTGTGCAACAGGGATGGGCACCTTAAGAACGCCCCGGTTCTGGGACTACCGACTATGCTGTCCTTACCCTAGTAGGTCAAGACTAGCTACCTCGTATTTACTTAGGGATGCGCGCACATGATGTATGTATGTGGTACAAGCCGGGGACCCCAATGATGTGATGATTATGTTTAAGTATTTAAAAGTATGATTTTAAAAGTTAAGCATCCTTATGTATATGCATTTGACTCATGCTTTCATTCATGCTGTGCATTATGCCATGATAGTAATGTCTTATGCTTATGTTTCATGTCAAGAAATATACATGATAGTAAACGATTTATGCTTATGGTTATTCTAAGAATGGTTACTTATGTTTACGTTTATGCCATGTATCATGTCATGCTAAGAATGTCTACTTATGTTTACGTTTATGCCATGTATCATGTCATGCTAAGAATGTCTACTTATGTTTACGATTATGCCATGTATCATGCCATGCTAAGAATGTTTACTTATGTTTATGTTCATGCCATGTTAAGTGAAATCTTATGTCCATGTACTATGTAAGAACTAGGTCATGCTAAATGATTTTAGATACTTATGTTCTATGTATAGCACCAAGTTATGTTAATGTTTCATGTGCTCATGAGTAAGTGATGAATGGTTTTAGTGAGTAGGAAAGAGTCTTACTAAACCTATGTGCTTATAGTCTTATTTCCTTATACCGCAGATCACGCAAGGGGACAATAAGGAAGCAGCAGGAGGGCAAGAATGCATGTGTGTGGTAGTGACTTGGCCAAGAAAATAATATGTTTACTCGTCTTATGCTAGAACTTTACTTTTGTTACTTATGTGCTTGAATGATGACTTATGTGACTCTATGACATGATGTTAAGTATGACATGATATGATCCTAAGTATGAAGACAATATGCCAAGTTCCCATGTCATTATGTTAGGAATGGTAGTAGGTGCATGTATGTGTAAGATTAAAGTTATTCCGCTGCCTTATGATGTCTACTTGCCCTACTCATGTTAACGTAACGCCGCTTTATGAAAAAAAAACGGGCGTTACAATTTCCTTCCAACCAGACCTTTTTCTTAACCAAGACAAGAACACCATATGATTGTAAACAAAGATAGTTACCTTTGAAGCTCGAGATGCAAGGCTAGTAATATTTGGCATAGTACCTATATCTTTCAAAATGAGATTTAAGCAGTGGGCAGCACAAGGAGACCAAAAAATGCTTTCATACATGTCATGAATGAGTTTCCTAGCCGCTACATAATTAGCCGCATTATCAGTTACCACATGCACAACATTACTAGGCTCTATCCATTCAATAACTTCATCAAATAATTTACACAATGTAGAGGCATTTTTTACCACATCTGAAGCATCAACAGACTTCACAAAGCACATACCAACTGGGCAATATTCCAAAAAATTGATCAAAGTTCTTTGTCTTTGATCTGTCCAACCATCAGCCATAAGTGTGCAACCACTTTCTTTCCATTTATTCCGATAACTATCCACAAGTAGTTGACATTCTTTCTTAAGATCTCCTAATAAATGAACTCTCAATTTGTCATAAGAAGGACCTTTATAACCAGGTCCAATACCAGCAATACCATCCAGTGCATCTTTAAAGAAAGGTCATTGAATTGCATTAAAAGGAATCCTTGCATGAATAAGCCATCTAGCAACTCTTAAATCAACTTCATGTAATGCCTCCTTGCTTTGAAATGCACTTTTCAAACTTGGTTGACCTCCCTGAGTTGATCTTGCTGCAAAGTAACTACTAACTTTTTCCTTTTGCTTGCCTTTGTCTCCAACAACTTGCACTTTAGATGGTGGATGACTAAGATTAATCTCTTGTTCAAATGTTTCCTAAGTCTCATCACCAAAGCTCAAAGAATCATCATTACTCTTAGTTTTCTTGACTTCTTCCAAACTTGCCAACATTTCCTCTTTCACATCATGAGAAGCTTTCATACATTTAGCTATGTTTCCTGTTTTTCCTGCAAGATGTTGCTTCATCCTATTAATCCTCCACCTTTGTATTGCTTTAAACAAAGCAAGCATGTATATAATGGTCTCCCATTCTCAATTGTCAAATTAAAATACTTCCATGCTGGATCAGTTTTCCCACGACAAGCACTTGAAGAAGATTGATTTTCACTGTCAGGATTGGCAGCTGCAGCTTCAGGTACGATAATGTTTACTTCTATAGACTGATTTGAAGTTAGAGCATCCATATCTGAATCTACAAATTGAATTTACATTTGACATTTGACATAATGAGACAAATAAAAAAATATTATTTGTTACAGAACTGTAAGTAGCTAATCAATTTGATGAACTGTCAGGATTGCATTAGTGAAAAAGCTTAGCACTCAATTTGATGAAACTCATATATATTCGTCTGATAGTAAAATGATTGAAGTTTTTTACTTTTTTTATACGTAAAAAAGTAATGAAGCTTAGCCTTACCTCAATCTGGAATAGAAGTGCAGAATTTAACATTCCTCAAAATAATTGATTATTGAAAATTGATTAATGAAGCTTAGCTAATTAATTTGCTCAGAAGTGCAGAATTTTTTATACGTAAAATTGATTATTGATTAATCAAAGACATCAAATATGATCAGCTGGTGGAGCCAATGCGAACTTAAGGTTACCTTCAGAACTTAGCATGCTGAACTTAAGGTTACCTTCAAAAGTGAAACGCCGGTGGAGCCAACGCGATGCGAGGACACTGGCGGAGGCAGGCGACGCTGGCGGAGACTTGGTGGCTAGCGAAGGCACGGCGGTTGGCGAAGGCACGGCGGCTGGCGACGCTGGCGGAGGCACGACGATTAGCGACGCTGGCGGAGGCGATGCGATGCGGGGACGCTGGCATAGGCATGCGATGCCGGCGGAGGTAGGCGATGCTGGAGGAGACGCGGTCGCTGGCGACGCTGGTGGAAGCGCGGCAGCTGGCGACACTGGCGGAGGCGATGCGATGCAACGAAGTTGGCATAGGCAGGCGACACTGGCGGCGGCAGGCGACGCTGGCGGAGGTGCGGCGACATTGGCGACGCTGGGCGATGCGAAGAGAAGGCGGAGCGACGCGAGAAATCGCGTGATTAAATTAGGTTTACTGATTATAAAAATCGGCAACGCTAGATTTTATTTTTTATTTTTTAATTTTTTTTAAATCAAACCGGGTGAACCGGTCAATCCGGTTCACCCGGTTCCCGACCGGTTCAAACCGGTTCAAAGCCGGGTTTTAAGAGGTCGTTTTTCATCACTAATCCGGATCGAAAATCCGGCCATTCCCTGTTCAACCAGTCAGACCGGCCGGTCCGGTCCGGTTCTCTTAACAATGGTTAGAGGAGAAGAAAAACTTCTTCTTCCTCATCCCATCTCTTCTCCTCCAAGTGTGCACGAGAGGAACCAGCGGGCAGCGGTGCAAGGCGGTGCCGCAAACAAGAGAGAAGGGAGAAGTTTTGGCCAGTTTTTGGGTATGGGAGAGGACTGTTTCTCTCCTTCTTCTTGATCTTCATCTTCCTCCTTGGAGCTTCTTTGCTGTTGGCAAGACCGGTGAGCTTTGGTGGCTGGCGGCGCAAGGAAGAAGGAGGGAAGGTAGCCGGCGGTGCCAAACCCTAGTGGCTAGGGTTTTTGGCTAGGTGCAAGAAGAGGTGATTCATTGGAATGCCTTGGTGATCCCGGTGTAAGATGTGTATACTGAAAGACATGAATTTCTTTATATGAACATCTTCATTTTGAAAAGAGAATCACAACTACACTAGGTGCTTATTTATATTAGTACATTCATGAAGTCCAATTACTTTGCATTGTAGATAACATGGTGTGTGGTGTCACACGGAAGATCATGTTATCAGTTCCTTGCTTAGCATAAATAAGGCTCACAACCGAGATGGAATTGGACAACCCATCGGAATGGTTGTAGTGTAATTAGGTGTGGTTGGTCTTGACCATAGAATTACACTAGTGTGCTTTGAGTACATTGAGCAGGACCAAAACCCGAGGTTATCCAATTTGTACTGACTCGATAATTGGATATGACTCAAGATTATATTATGGAGTACGATCCCTTAATCTGATATAATAACGGGCATATATTATTAACTATTATTTCTTTAATTTACCAATAGGCAAGATCTATTCTGTTAGATCGATAGGCCCGGTAAGTTGGGAGAGAATATTAATAATATGATGTACTGTTGATTATTGACAGAATTCGTGTCCTGGTGAGTCGGGTTGATGATGCCCCCTTGATGAGCTCAAAAGGTTCATCATGCTAAAACCTTGCAGGTGGATTTGATCCGGCATGATGATAAGATTGAGTGATACTAGTCAAGGACTCAGAGGTTAATTAATTTGAATTGTCAGTAATTTAAATTAATTAACGGGCATTCGAGATCTTAAACATGGGGGAATGGACGACTCATAATATGTGGAGCCCATATGAAAATATGGGGGTTGGTGAGGAAGTTCAATTAAGATCCTTTAGTGGAATGGATCTTAATTAATGGATCGGGTTTAGATCCATTGGTGGGCCAAGATCCAACTCCTCCTCTTGGTCCCTACCTTATCTCAATATATACCCAAGGAGATCATGATACCAAGGCTAATCAATCCACAGAAAATAACTCAAGGCCTCTCCTTTTCTTTCCTTCCCTCCTCTCTCCTAGGTTGTTGGCCGGCGCAATACAAGAGGGACTTGTCTCCCTCTTTTTTTTCTTCCTCCCTCCATCATCTCTTGCCTGAGGTCAACATAGACAAGGAAGAGGTGTCCTCTTCTTTTTGTGGTGCTCGGCAGTGAAGGAGGTAGAGCCGGCGGCCGGTGGTGAGTGGCGCAAGGTGGTGTTGCGACGGCGCCGCAAGGGTTGAAGAGAAAAGGTTACCAGCCATCTTTGGGTGTGAAAGGGAGGTCTCTCTTCCTTTCATCTTCTTCTTTACTTCCTTCTCAAGGTCATCATCTGGTCAGCGTGGCCTTGGTGGCTACTGTTGGCCGGCAGCGCAAGGGAGAAGGAAGCAAGGTAGCTAGCGGTGCTAACCCTAGGATTAGGGTTTTGTTTGGATAAGAGAGAAGACAATTGTCGATTGATTGGTCACCTTGGTGATATCGGTTCGTAGTAGATCGTGGCCCACATGACATCCATGAAGGGAGGGACATAAGGTAGAAGACGCGAGGTTATTGGGAAGGTATATCTCTTCCCCAAGCTCCTTGATTATCCTTATGTCTATTATGTGAAATGTTTGCTAACCTCATCATTTTATGTTTGTTATTTAATTATTTTGATTGCGAATCATAGTCAATAATTATTTAACTGGACCCCGACCATAAACACAAAACCCGGCAATCCACTCATCGCCTTTTTCGCGGTTGAACGGTCAAGCAAATTACAAGGCTCGATCTTTGTGATTGGCCGAGTTGTAATTTGGATCATTCAATACGGCACGAGATGGTCGTTGGGAGACGGATCTCCATTTGGATTAATTTTTTTAATCCGTAGACATGGAGAGGTCTCTCGGAACGACCGAGTATTCACTTAGGAAATGCGCCAAGCCATACCCAACACCCCGTTCTCGGTAGCTCGTCGCCCACACGACGTCCAGGAGGGGAGGGACATAAGGTAGAAGGCTACGAGGTAAAAGAAGGTATAATTCTCTTCCTTGGCTCTTTTGTTTTAGTCTCGTCATTTCATGTGGCTATGTTAATTAATTATCTTGTTTAACTATTTGTTAATTAATAGTTGATAATTAATTAATGGACCCCGATAATAAACACAAAAACCAGCGATCCACTCGTCATCTTTTCCATGTCAAAAGGTTAGGCAAATTATAAGGCTCGATCATTGAGATTGGCCAAGTTGTAATTTGAACCATTTGATACGATGACGAGATGGTCGTTGGGAGACGGGTCTTCATTCAAATTAATTTTTAATCTGTAGACATGGAGTGGTCTCTCAAGGACGACTAAGTATTCGCTTAGGAAACCCGCCAAGCCATACCCTTCAATTGGTATCAGAGCTAAGGATTCTGGTTTTATGTGTTTAGGATTCGGTTAATTTTTTTTATACATTATAATATATGTTATTTTTGCTGGATGATATGTGGATGTGCGTAGGCTAACTCTTTGTTGCAGGCACTAGATTCCAACTTATCATGGCCAAAATAATGGATGTATGTGATTGGTTGTGCAATTTGTGTAATTAATTAAATCTTCGGGGTTGACGAGGCTAGATAGTATTTAATTTTTGTAATTAAATACGGCACATGTTTAGCCGAGCTTTTTATTTACTTTCGATCTAGATTTTATGTACACTCCTTCGTGGAGTATAGGATCGATGGATGTAAATAATTAGCTAGTCATCTCAGCTCGGAGATCCATTCAAGGTGGATTGAGCATGGTGTAGGAGGAGCGGACGAGGTGACGATACGACTGGAGGCGCATTGAAGACCAAGGCCATGAAAGTTGGAAAATCTATGATTTTTCTATTTCATTTTGTTGGCTTATGTGATTGTCGTGTGTGTGCTTGTAAAATTCCTCGAACTAAATAACTAAGTGGGAGAGGGACTCTAAGGGTCCCATGGCCTCCATTACAATCTGATAAGTGATGTGAACAAGTCTGCGTGTCAGCTCTGAGTGCCTTCCTCCCCATCGGATGGGCTTGTTCTGCGGATCACTGGGTCAAAAAAGACTATATAAAATTATTAAAGAGTGTGTGTACTTCCCTATCGGAATGCACATAATCGGAAATAATTTTTTAGTGTCATGTAATGGTAAACACTTAGATGTGAATAATAGTATCCTCCCCATCGGAGTCACTGCTATTATTTGCAGGCCGAAGTGAACCAACTATTAATCTTATTTATCAAAAAGTTAGGTTGACAAGATAGTAAGATTAATGGGTGAAACCTCCTCTTACGAATGTAGAAATTCGTATACGTCCACACCATCGTGGCATGCGAATTTCTTGGTGTTTAGAGGTGTTGGTTGACTTCAAAAATTTATTATTTGAGGAATCAATTTATTTTAGAAATCTAAAGTTGTGATTGTTGTGATTCTCAGGATTTTCAAAATGGCCTTTAACCCACTAGCGACCATACTTAAGGAAAATAAGCTTACTGACCCAAACTATATAGACTGGAAAAGAAACCTAGACATTGTTCTAACTGCTGAAGAGTACAAATATGTACTCTTCGAAGAATGTCCTGAAAAGCCTAGCGAGAACTCTGTGAAGAGCAGAGGGAGCGTTACAAGAAGTGAATCAAGGCAGATGAGATGGCGCGGTGCTAGATTCTAGCATGTACGTCGAATGTATTGCAACATCAGCATCAGGCTATGCCCACTACTAGTGACATGATGTTAAACCTCAAGGAGCTCATCGAGCACCAAGGTCGGGCCGCTAGGCAGGTTGCGATGAAGAGCTTGATGACGACTAGCATGGTCGAAGGGACACCCGTAAGGGATCATGCCCTTAAGATGATGACCCGCCTCAATGAGATTGAGGTCCTTGGAGCACAGATCAACAGGGAAACCCAGATCGATATAATACTCCAGTCTCTGCCTAGGAGTTTTGAACAGTTCCGGCTTAACTACAATATGAACAAAAGTGAATATACGTCGGGGGAACTGATAGGAGAACTCCAGGCAGTAGAGGAGCTCTTTCGTCAGAGTTCGTAAGCCTTGGTCACTCAGAAGGTTTCTACTTCTATGTCAAAAGGCAGGAAGAAGAAGAAACAAGGTGGGTACATGAAGGCAGCTGGATCGCAAGGACCACGGATTGGCATGAAGAAGCTGAGAGGCAAGTGCTTCACGTGCAAGCAAACTGGGCACTGGAAGGCGAACTGTACCCGTCGTCAAGACAAAGGTATTTCTTCGTGCTTAGTCGTTAAAACATGTTTAGTGGTGATATCTACCGGTACCTGGTGCGTAGATACGGGAGCCACTGATCATGTCTGCAATACTCTGCAGGGGTTCTAGGAAACCTGACGGCTAGCTGATGGGGAAATCGTCGTATATATGGGAAAAGCTACGGAGGTGGCATCAGTTATAGTGGGAGACTTTTATTTATCTTTTGAGAGAAATAAAGTGTTGGTTTTGAGAGATTGCTTATATGTACCATTTTTTAGAAAGAACTTAATTTCAGTTTCTAAATTAATAAAGGATGGATATTTTATTGCTTTTAATAACAGAGTTGTTATAAAGAGAAATAGAGAGATTATCTGTTCAGGTACTATGGTTGACAATCTGTATACTCTAGAACCAAAAACTCCCACGATGCAAATAGAGGCTAATAGCTCATCATCTAACCTAAATAAGAGAAAGGAGCCTTCTAAAATGAACCAGACATATATTTGACACCTTAGGCTTGGTCATATTAACCTTAGTAGGATTCAGAGGTTGATAGCCGATGGACCCTTGGGTTCATAGGTGGTGGAAGACTTCCCGACCTGTGAGTCTTGCTTAGTAGGTAAAATGACCAAGAGGCCTTTCAAGGCTAAGGGGTATAGGGCCAAAGATGTGTTAGAACTAGTTCATTCTGATTTGTGTGGTCCTATGTCCATCTAGGCTAGAGGTGGCTTTGAATATTTTGTCACTTTTATTGACGATTATTCAAGGTATGGATACATTTACCTGATGCGTCGCAAGTCTGAATGCTTTGATAAGTTCAAAGAATTCAAGGCTGATGTGGAGAAACATCGAGGTAAAAGTATCAAGACACTGCGATCAGATCGTGGTTGCGAATACCTCTTGGGTGAGTTTAGGACCTACTTATCAGAGGCTGGGATTCAATCCCAATTGACTGCACCCGGTATGCCCCAACAGAACGATGTGGCAGAAAGAAGGAATAGGACTCTTATGGAGATGGTTAGGTCAATGATGAGCTACTCTGAGTTGCCAGATTCGTTCTGGGGATATGCTCTGGAAACGGCAGCGTGCATACTGAACTTGGTTCCATCTAAGGCAATCCCATCTACTCTTACAGAACTGTGGACTGGGCACAAGCCTAGTCTAGGACATGTTCGGATTTAGGGTAGTCAGCACATGTGCTGAAGGGAGATACTGATAAGTTAGAATCGCGTACAGAAGTGCGTCTGTTCGTAGGCTATCCTAGAGGGACGAAAGGTGGCCTATTCAATAGTCCTAAAAATTAGAAGGTAATCATTAGCACGAATATCATATTCTTAGAAGAAACCTATGTGATGAACCACAAGCCCAGGAGTAGACTTGTGCTTGAAGAATTAAGAGGGGATATTCCGACCTTAGGACCAACTGTACAAGAGGATACACCGCAAGTCACTGCACCACGTGTCACAGAAGATACACAGGTGGTACCTCGTCGCAATGGGAGGGTATGTTAGACAACCTAAGAGGTTCATGTTTTTGGGAGAATCTTTGGACTTGGTCCCTAGTGAACATGGAGCGGATCCCTGGACCTATGACGAGGCCCTCCAAGATAGGGATGCAATTCTTGGCAAAGGGCAATGAATTCCGAGATAGAATCTATGGATTCTAATCATGTCTGGGAGCTAGTAGAACCGCCCAATGGTGTGAAAGTCATTGGATGCAAGTGGATCTACAAGAGAAAGAGAGGATCAGACGGGAAGGTTGAGACCTTCAAAGCTAGGCTTGTTGCAAAAGGGTATACTCAGAAAGAGGGTATCGATTATGAGGAAACTTTTTCGCCGATAGCCATGCACAAGTCTATCCAGATTCTCTTATCTATTGCCACTCATATGGACTATAAGGTGTGGCAGATAGACGTCAAGACAGCTTTCCTTAACGGAAGTCTTGAGGAGACCATCTACATGAAACAACCAGAAGGGTTCATTGCAAAGGGCAAAGAGCATTTAGTGTGCAAGCTTAATCGATCCATTTATGGATTGAAGCAAGCTTCGCGATCTTGGAACATCCGCTTTGATGAAGTAATCCAGTCATATGGATTTATTCAAAGCCCAGATGAGTCATGTGTATATAAGAGATGTGACGGAAACATAGTGGAGTTTCTTGTACTTTACGTAGATGACATTTTGTTAATTGACAACAATGTCAAAGTGTTGTTAGAAGGGTTGTGGTTGTCAAAACAGTTCGATATAAAGGACTTAGGAGATGCGGGACACATCCTTGGATCAAGATCATAAGGGATCGCCAGAAAATGATGTTGTGCTTATCCCAAGCTTCATACATTGACACTGTCCTAGCTCATTTTAGCATGGAAAACTCCAAGAAGGGTTTTCTACCTTTCAGGCATGGAGTTCCTCGATCCAAGGAGATGTGTCCGAAAACATCAAAGGAGATAGAGGAAATGAAGGCAGTTCCTTATGCATCGGCTGTAGGAAGCCTCATGTATATGCTATGTTGTGCATGAGACCAGATATCTGCTTTGCCGTGGGCATGATCAGCAGATATCAGAGTAACCCTGGACAGGGACATTGGACTGCGGTAAAGCATATATTGAAATACCTGAGACGGACTATGGATTATATGCTGGTTTACCGGGCAGACCAATTAGTCCCTGTGGGTTATACGGATTCGGATTTTCAGTCGGATAGGGACAAGAGTAAGTCTACCTCAGGGTTTGTGTTTACTTTAGGAGGTGGAACCATTGTTTGGAGGAGTGTCAAGAAGAAATGCGTGGCGGACTCCACCATAGAAGCTGAGTATGTGGCGGCCTCAGAGGCAGCCAAGGAAGTTGTATGGCTCAGGAACTTCATGATGGACTTGGATGTGATTCCTGGTTTGCCCAGATCTATCACAATCTATTGTGATAACAGTGGTGCAGTTGCAAACTCGAAGGAACCACGAGCCCATAAGACGAGTAAACACATAGAGCGCAAGTACCACTTGATACGAGAAATCGTAAAGCGAGGAGAAGTAGCTGTCGCCAAGATTGCATCGGAGGACAACCTGGCGGATCCTTTCACTAAAGCTCTTCCAGCAAGAGCTTTTGACCGACATGTGGAAGATATGGGAGTCAGATGTATGGCAGTGAGATAACAGCAGAGTCTTTGAGTATAAGTGGGAGATTGTTAGATGTGTATACTAAAAGACTTGCTCTTTTTATATATATGATCATCTGCATTTTGAAAAGAGAATCATAACAACACAGATGCGTATTTGTATTAGTATATGCATAAAATTCCTTTACTTTGCATTTAGATAACATGGTGTGTGGTGACACACAGAAGATCTCAGTTCCTTGCATAGTATAAGTAGAGGCTCACAGCCGAGATGGAATTGGACAAACCATCGGGATGGTTGTCGTGTAATTAGGTGTCGTTTGTCTTGACCATAGAATTACACTAGTGTGCTTTGTGTGCATGAGCAGGACCAAAACCAGAGGTCATCCACTTTGTACTGACTTAATAATTAGATTAGACCTCGGATTATTATGGAGTATAATCCTTAAATCCCAATATAATAACGGGCACGTATAGTTAATATTTATATCTTTGATTTACCAATAGGCGAGATTTATTCTGCTAAATCGATAGGCCCGGTAAGTTGGGAAATAATATTAATTATATGGTGTGCCATTGATTATTGATGGAATCCGTGTCCTGGTGAGTCGGGATGGTGATGCCCCCTTGATGAGCTCATAAGGTTCATTATGTTAAACCGTGCAGGTGGATTTGATCCGACATGATGATAAGGTTGAGTGGTACTAGTCAAGGAGCCAGAAGTTGATTAATTAAAATTGTCAGTAATTTAAATTAATCGACGGACATTCGATATCTTAAACACGGAGGGGATGGATGTGCTCATAATAGGTGGAGCCCATATGAAAATATGGGGGTTGGTGAGGATGTTCAATGGAGATCCTTTAGTGGAATGGATCTTCATTAATGGATTGGTTTTAGATCCATTAGTGGGCCAAGACCCAACTCCTCCTCTTGGTCCCTACCTTAGCCCTATATATACCCCATGGGATCAAGAAACCAAGGCTGAATTATCCAATTAATCAACCCAAGGTCTCTCTCCTCTCATCTCTCTCTTTTCTCTCTCCTAGGGCGTCGGTTAAAGGAGAAGAAAAATTTCTTCTTTCCTCATCCCATCTCTTCTTCTCCAAGTGCGCAGACTACTTCTAGAGAAAGGGAGTTTCATGCTCTCCCTGTTGTGGTGTCCGGCGAGGAGGAGAGGCAATTGGTGGGTGGCGCACGAGAGGAACTGGCGGGCGGCGGTGCAAGGCGGCGCCGCAAGCAAGAGAGAAGGGAGAAGTTTTGGCTGGTTTTTGGGTAAGGGAGAGGATTGTTTCTCTCCTTCTTCTTGATCTTCATCTTCCTCCTTGGAGCTTCTTTGCTGTTGGCAAGACCAGAGAGCTCTTGGTGGCCAGCGACGCAAGGAAGAAGGAGGGAAGGTAGCCGACGGTGCCAAACCCTAGTGGATAGGGTTTTTGGCTAGGTACAAGAGGTGATTCATTGGAACGCCTTGGTGATCCCGGTTCTCGGTAGCTCATCGCCCACATGACGTCCGGGATGTAACGCCCGCTTTTTTTTCCCGTAAAGCGGCATTACGTTAACATACATAGGGGCATGTGAACATTGTAAGGCAGTGGAATACTTAAAACTTACACATACATGCACCTAACTATTTTTTTTCCTATCATGGTGACATGGAACTTAGCATATCAACATCATACTTACCATCATGTCATAAAGTCATATAGTCATACATTAGGCACATAAGTAGCAAACGTAAGTTGTTCTAGACAACACCATCATAAGGTTAACATAAAACTTGTAATTATATCTTTCCTTGGCCAAGTCACTACCACACACTCATTGGTGCCTCTCCTGCTGCTTCCTTAGTATCCTCTTGCTTGATCTGCGGTATAAGAAAAGTAAGACTATAAGCATATAGGCTTAGTAAGACCCTTTCCTACTCACTAAAACCATTCGTCACTTAAACATAAGCACACGAACATTAACATCACTAGGTGCTTAACATAAAACATAAGCATATAAAATTCACTTAGCATGACATAGTTCTTAACATAGAACATGAGCATAAAGCATAAAACATTTTCTATTATGGCATAGTTCCTTAACATCAATCATAATCATAAACCCTTTTCTATCATGGCATACTTCTTAACATCAAACATAAACATGAAGCATTTTTCTATCATGGCATAATTCTTAACATCAAACATAAACTTAAAATATTTTTCTATCATGGCATAATTCTTAACATAAGCATAAACATAAACATTTTCTATCATGGCATAATGCATAACATGAATGAATGCATGAGTCAAAATGCATATACATAAGGATGCTTAATTTTAAAATCATACTTTTAGATACTTAAACATAATCATAACATCATTCGGGTCTCCGGCTTGTATCACATTTATACATCATATGTGCGCATCCCTAAGTAAATACGAGGTAGCTAGTCTCGACCTACTAGGGTAAGGACAGCTTCATCGGTAGTCCCCGAACCGTGGACAGCTTCATCGGTAGTCCAGAACCGTGGACAGCTTCATCGGTAGTCCAGAACCGTGGACCTTACTTAGGTCCGGTACAAGCCCATTCATAAAATAAAATACTTTCACATGCTTCTTTATTCATAAACATACATAGCATAATCATTCATTCTTAATACTTAACATCATCATTATGCCTTGAAGGCATGAACCTTATCTTCGTTCATCATTTTCATTCCATATCATCATTATGCCTCGAAGGCATGAACTTTAACTTCATTCATCATTTTCAGTCATAAACATGACATGCATACATAATCATGTCCTAAGGTATAAACATCATCCTAGTTCATAAAGCTTGCCGTGTTCATGGCATACTACAGTATTTAGGGTCATAGCATTCATCATAAACCATACATAGACCTTCGCACACATATTCTACATGCATTATTCTATTCAACCTACTCCTACATCACATATGTTCATGGTATTTGATCTATAATATTCATAAATAAAACATCACACATAACCTAAACATACCAAAAAAATCATGTCACATAACACATAAAACTAGGGTTTTAGTAACATAAGGATCCATACATCATGCTTAACCATATACTTACATCATTGTAACCTAACAACAAGTATCCTTAACCCAATCCAAGCCCTGGGTCATGGTCTTGGCCGAAACCCTAAGGAACCCTAGGTCCATGGAAAAATTCATATAGGTCACAAATAACGTCCGATACAAACATACAATGTCATAGAAAACATTTGATCCCATAGTTAAAGTTAACCCTAATCCCTTAGCCCTAGATTAGCCCTTGGCCGAAACCTAAAGGCCCATGAAATTCATAGAAAAATTATTATAAAACCCAATCACTATCCATCATGTCATAGGGGAAACAAATTAAACATGTTGAATGGTTAGATCAAGTTCCATCCATGGTTTAGGGGTCTTGGCCGAAACTTATAGGAGCCATTAAGCATGTAAAAATTCACATGAATCACCACTAACATCACTTACATCATAAGGAGACATAAGAACCATCATTAGAGAGTTAAAACTAGTCCTAGCCATGGAAACATGAAGGTGGCCGAACCCTAGAAGTCCTCTTTCATGGATTTCTCAACTTAGATCTCAAACAAAAACTTAGATCATAACCATATCAAGGAAAACCATTACACCACAGGTGAGGGAGTCTTACCTTGGTTATAGACCTTAGATGGGGAGGAGGATGAAGACCTTGTTGTCTCTTGACCACCCCTAGCCTTTGCAACCTTGTAAAAAAACTTGGATCTTGGAAGAGAGACCTTCTTGTGAAGCTTTTCCAAAGGGAAACTCCCCCTTGAGGTTTCGACTAGAATGAGGAAGGAAGAGGGAGAAGGGTGGACTTGGTGTAAGAAGAAAAGTAACTCCCATGCTACCTCTTTAAACCACATTAAGGAGGGCAAGTGAAGAGTCATGGTGGATGACTCTTCATTTTCCCTAAGCCTTAACCACTACAAGAATTTTTGCAATCAACAACGCCCAATCGACAACGTTTTTAAAAAAAAACGTTGTCTTTTTTTGTTTTACAATGTTTTTAGTGAAAAGCGTTGTCTATGTGTTTTACTTTTTAATAACGACAACGTTTTATAATGATGCGATGTGCTTAGTGTTGTGGTTTCGGATGAAAGACAACGCTGTTACAAAAGCGTTTTTTAAAAGCGTTGTTGTATTTCCCGCTAAAATAAAAAACACATCCCCTCCCTCCACCTCGCTCATTGCCAACCCTCGGCGGCTCGCGAAAAATCTCTCCGCGCGTCTTTTCTCCGCGAAATATCTCCCTCCACCTCCCTCCACCTCCCTCATTGCCACCTCCCTCGTCCTCTCCTCTCCACGAAATCGACATTGTGTACGATCTGGTGAATATACATCTTCTCCTAGCTCACCACCAAGAAGTATCCTCCACGAGCTCTTCGTCCGTCGAGTGGAAACTGAACCCCAGCGGCAGCATCACGACGCTCGCCACTACCCTCTCCATCTCTCTCTCTCGCAGTCGCCGACGTTCTGACTCTGTGGTGGTCAGATTTTAAGCTTCTGCTGGTGACGCTCGGGGAGAAGGGGGTTGCAAATTACTACACCAAGGTACATCCTCCTCGAATCACACTTCTCTCTTACCGCTTTGGGAGTAAGATCGATAGATTCTAAAACCCTAGGCATTTTCCAGTTTAGGGTTTCCGAAATCCTTAAGGGATCCTGTCCTACTCGCAAATCCATACGAAAGAATATAACATGTACACATAATAAATCATAAGCATGAGTTCATCAAAGCATACTAAACATCCAAGTTTCTAAGCATGCAGTATCAAGTACCTTAAGCATACTCTTCACATATAACAAATGTTTTCAATGAATGTTTTCAAAACAATTCCATAATGGTATTACTTAAAAATACATCCATATCATATTGGGCCCTGTTGTGTACCACATTTCGCGCGTACTATTGCGCGTTCCCTAATGAATTGGGGTAGCGAGCCACCAATTAATTAGAGCAGGACCCTTCCGTCCTACCGGAGCCATGACCTTACGTTAACATGCACCCCGGATTTGTTTAACGACCCCCTTCCAAGTCGGGTACACAACTTCAAAAGTAAAATACTTATCATGCTTTTACATATATGCTAAGGAGTACTCCAAATCACTCTTACAGGACACACCACTCTTCAAGGGTGCTCATGATCCCGTAGGGACACACCACACAACATAAGGGGTGCTCTTGATCCCATACTTAGTAGAGTATCCATTCAAGCATTTTAACATATCACATGCAATTTCATAAGTGTGCCCCATGGGCTATAAGGCATGCTCATACATACATCATATTTCATGCATGTTCATACATACATCATATTTCGCACATGTTCATACATACATCATATTTCATACATGTTCATACATACATCACATTTCATACAAGTTCATACATACATCATATTTCATACATGTTCATACATACATCATATTTCATACATGCTCATATACATATTTGTTAGTGAGAGCCCTAGAGCCAATCATATGATGATTACTTTTTGGACTCATTGTATCATATTCTTGTATATATATTTCTTATATATAAAGGCATTTCTTATGGTTATTGTACTTATGTGTATTGGTGCCAAATAACTTAGTATAATAACGTCCTTGAGTAGAAGGTTCTTATCTATATCAATCGATTAGTTGAATCGATAGTGAGATGATATAGAGAACACTACTCTTAATTATTCCTAGTCAAGTATTAACATTCAAGGACAATGTTAATGCATAGAGACTAGCATGTAGGTCAACATGATGACTTGATCTCACAAGTCATGGATATGAGATATCAAGTTGACACATGGGTATACATTAGAGAATGTATACTGAATGGCCCGCCATGAGAAAGTATCATGGATCGTTATATGAGTGTCATATACTTTTTCATGTGACTATTAGTATGACTATAGTCCTAGACCTGAAGTTACCATAGTTCCCTACATAAGGAGTTACGTACTTTGGCTTCGTCAAACGTCACCCGTAACTGGGTGGACTATAAAGGCGATTACTGGGTTTGTAACAAATTATGCGGAGGGATGTGAGTAACGTAGATGGGATCTATCCCTCCTATATGATGGGAGTGATATCTTCGTTCTTGATAGAGTAAGACCACTAAGTGCATGGCCATGCCCAAATAAGGCAATATTAGATATTGAGCTTATTTGATTATAGTGAGTCTACTTGGAGATCAAGACATATAGATTGATTTGAGGATGACACGGTCTATGCCTCATGAAAGATCAATCTAGATATCGAGGATAGAAGGACGTTGTCACATATTGTGATGGTCACAATTATTAGTCACAATGGTGATGTTGGATCTCGACATTCTTGTAACTTGGGTAGCAATGATGTGTTGCTAGATACCTCTCATTGCTTATGTCCTTAAATAGGTTTAAGGGCATTGCCAACGTTACAAGAACCTATAGGGTCACACACATAGAGCAATATATGGAGAATAAGTCCATATGATGGACCGAGAGTAATGAAGTCAAAGTTTGACTTTGGCTAAATATGGAAAGTCCATAAAAGGCAAGTTTGACTTGACTCAAATTAGACAACTTGAGTTGGACTCGAGTTTGATCCAAGTGTTGGATGAATCTAATCATGGGAGAGTAATGAAGTCAAAGTTTGACTTTGGCTAAATATGGAAAGTCCATAAGAGGCAAGTTTGACTTGACTCAAGCCACATCACCTTGACTTGACCAAGTGATGACTTGGCATCATCATCAAGGCTAAGTAACCTCCCCATTTGAATTTTGAATTCAAATAGGGGGTTACCAAAAGTGGTGGTCGGCCACTTAATGGCCAATAATGGCCATTAAGTGGCCGGTCACTTAAACACACAAAAGGAGTTTTTTTGTGTGTGGGTGATTCATTCTTCTCCTCACTTGGTTTTTGTTTTGTTTTGCTCTCCCTCTCCTCTCATCTTGCCGAGACCCCAAGTAGTGCTAGCACACTTTTGGGCTCTCCTCTCCACTCTCTTGCTTGTGTGGATACTTCTAGAGGGTTGCTACTTTGCATCCTTGAGATCCAACACCAACCGAGGAGCGAGCGGGAATTGCGGGGCACGCATCGAAGGTAGTTTTCTCTTCTCTAATAGATCTAGGTTGTAGATCGGTTTTGAAGCATGTAAACGAGCACTCATAAATTTTTGAAATGGTTTTCTTCGCTCGGATCCTTTCTATTGGGGCTTTCGGGGTTTCCCCGACACGAAAAAGCGGTTTTCGCGGCCCGAAAAAACCCTACAGTGGTATCAGAGCCACGAGCGAAGCTTGTGCTCGTTTTGGTTTTTATTTTTTTTTTTGTATTAGATACAAAATTTAGATAATTTTATGCTTCTGTAATTTTTCTAAATTTTAGGATTTTTGAGTATTTTTCCTCGTAGAGGCAAAGCGACGAGTGCGAAGCACTTGTAGACTTTGCCACCGAGAAAAACTTCTCCGAAACGGCAAGTTTCGCCCAAATGGATTTTGGGACAGCGGGTAAAGGCGCTGGATAATCGCAAGAAGACACTCGTGAAGGTTATTTCACGAGTAGGGGCGCTGCCCCTAACCCCGCAAGGGCCTTGTCTCGCGATTACGCCCGAAACCCGCTTACCGGGACCGCCGCGGAGTTGTGACTCGAAAATTCTAAAAATAAAATCAGTAGAAAAATTATATAAAATCTGTAAAATTACATAATTTTGAATTATGTACAGTAGTGTGATGGTCATGGCCAAAACCCAATTTTTAATAAGATTAAAATTGTGTTGTAATTCATAATACGGCCTGCGCGCCGTTTTTGTACATGTGCGTGTTGTATTGTGTTTGCGACCTGCGTGTCGGCTTTTAATATTTTATTTCTGTTGTATTTCATATTTAGACTCGAATGTAACTCGAGTATAAAAATTTGTAATGTACAAAAGTGAAGACGACGGAAATTCCGGAGAACTTGGACTCGGGAGAACTAGCCGACAACACCAAGACGGTCAAGAGGAAGTGCTTGGAGAAGCCGCTAGACCTAGGTTGACCATCGGATCCTCTCATTGGCTTGAGAGGGTCTTAGTAGGGCCATGACCAAGTCACTTATGTTTATTTTTATTATTGCTATGCTTGTGATGTATATGATGCATGATAATGTAGAATAGTAAAAATAAACTTAAGTGTATGAGATGCACAAGTAATGTGGGAACCACATTTTGATGTGCACTTAATACACATTTAGGATTAAATTAGATTTCATAAATGCCTAGATGTGATGCACATCCTCGATTAGATTAGATCTAAAATCGAATCAACTCGTAAACGCCTACCGAACCCTGATACCCCTCACTACCTCGATCATATGCGCTTGTCGATTCTGGCCAAAGGAGAGCAACGCATTTAATCTTGGTAGGATGCGGAGGGACAACCTTGGTCCCGCCTATCACGGCTCGGGTTAGATCGAGCTCAATCAGATTGAGTAACTAGTTAACTCAATTGGATCGAGTAAAGCTATAGGCGTATCAAAATCACCGTTTTAAATAGTCTTGAGCGATTTAGCCAAAGCTAACTCAAGATTATTCG
>JAGFNQ010010081.1:0-17023 GCA_024364735.1 Boesenbergia rotunda
CGGTACCTGGGCACTAGCTCATCTCAAATTCCACTTCTCTGTTGGACGAGGTAGTCCAGTAATTCTTCTGGGAACACTTCTGGATATTCGCAGACTACTCGTACATCCTCCTGCTTGAGTTCTCCCTTTGCATCTGATTCCACTATGTGTGCAAGAAAACCAGCACACCCTTGCTCTAGCATCTGGTGGGCTGCCAAGGCTGAGAGAAATTTCTGAGTCTTCCTCCTTGGGGCTCCTTGAAACTCGAAGGGTGGTTCTCCTTCTGGGCTGAAAACCACCTTCCTTCTACGGCAGTCCACTGAAGCGCTGTACTTACTGAGGAAATCCATACCCAGTATGATGTCGAAGTCTTGCATCGCAAGGACTATCAGATCGACATATAGCTCTCGGTCTGCAATCTTGATTGGCACAGCCCGGAGCCTCTGGGTGGACTCCATGATTTCCCCTGAAGGGAGAGTTGTCAGGAATCTGGACTCCCAACTCTCTACAGGCACCTTTAACTTACTAGCAAAAGGTACTGATACGAAAGAATGGGTCGCCCCAGTGTCAAACAGTGTAGTAGCTAAATGCTGTAAAAGAACTATTTGACCTGTTACGACCGTGGAGGCGCTGGCAGCTTCTTCCTTCGTGAGGGCAAAGACTCTGGCATTGGTTGGAACTGGTGCTGCTTCCAACCCTCCTTGACTGATCTGAGGTCCCTCCAGTATAGTAGGCATGTAATGTAACTGAGGCTGGCCTCCATACTGTACGGACTGCTGAGGAAGTACCTTGAACTTGTTTGGGCAGTCTTTGGATCTGTGTCCCTCTTGTCCACATGAATAGCATCCAGTTACACCCAAAAGGCATGTTCCTGGATGGTTCCTCCCACACATAGGACAAGGTGGATACCTAGCTTGCTTATTCTCTGGTTTCCCTTTTTGGCTGCCAGGCCACTGCTTCCTTTTGTGGTTCTTGTTCTTCCAGTTCTGGCTATTTGGCTGAGGCTTCTGGCCTCCTATTGTCTTGTTCTCAATCAGGACTGGCTTCTACTGTGCTTGCTGTGCCTTGATGCTATTCAGGTAGTGCTCTGAGATTAGAGCACTACTGACCAACTCCTCGCTGGTCTGGGGTCGGTGCATCCCACTGTTCACGTTGAGTGCTATCTCAGGGTTCAGCATGCGGAGCATCAGTCTGACTCGCTCATTCTCTGTCCTGACTAGCTCTGGGCAGAGGCGAGCTAGTCTGTTGAACTTTGCGACTGCTTCTCCCACTGGTAGGCTACCCTGTCTGAACTCCATGAAGTCCTCGAAGTGCTTGTTGGTAACCTTCATGTGGAAAAATTCCTCATAGAACTCGTGCTCAAAATCTGCCCAGCTCATCTGGTTGACTATCTTCTTACTCTTGACTCGCTCCCACCACATACGAGCATCTCCAGTTAGGCAGACGGAGGCACATTTGACCTTCTCAACCTCTGGCCAGTCAAGAAGCTCCATCGTGCTCTCTAAAGTCTTGAACCAAGCCTGGGCATCCTAGGGCTCAGTCGTGCCTGAGAAGCTTTCAGGTTTCAGTCTCTGCCACTGGACGAGGTATGCTTCTGGTCTTCGGTTCACGACAGGGGTCTCCTGTGGGACGGGTGGAACTTCGGCCACTACTGGAGTTCCCACTCCTGCTGTGGGTGGTGTAGGGGGCGCTGGGTGCTGATTTGCCATCAGTGTGGCGATGATCTTCTGTTGTTCTGTCATCTGAGCTTGCATTTGAGCAATGACTGCCATCAGGTTTGGCTGTTCTGTGCCAGGCTCATTGTTATCTTGAACTGGAGTGCTGTTCCTTGCATTAGGGGCTCGGCCTCTTCTTGCCATCTAATAATGCATAAGGGAACAAGAAATCACTACTACATCTCTAGGTACAAACTTATCTTCTTACTTAGTATCCTAATGTCCATTCTAGGGATTAAACATGATCCCGTGATACTAAGGGATTAAACATGCTTCCTTGTTCTATGCACATGTGAATATGTACTTAAGCATTTCTCTATACAGCAGTTAAATAAAGGAGCAATAGAAAAAAACTGAAACTTAAAGCTTTCTTACTTGAAGACGGCAAGGTTGATGCTGATGTGTGTGTGATGCTGGAGAATGGGAACTGCTCTGATACCACCTGTAGCGACCCGCCTTCTCTGCCTTAGACGGATCGTTACCTTTGTCTACTTCTCGACTCTAATGCATGACTAAAAAATGCGGAAATCTTTTTTTTTTCTTTTAAATTCATCTAAGAATGATATTCTAACTTAAATAGTCATGCATGATACCATGTCACACTTTCTTTCTCAAAACTCGTAAGAAAATACCTATTGAAACTTGCCTCGCCCAACTCAGCTTACGGGTATCAGTCGACTGATACTGTATCAGTCGACTGATAAGCCTGAAATCTGAAATTCAGGTTTCGAAACTTGTTTCAAAACTCCACCAAACCTATACTTTCGAGCCATACAAAATCATGACACCATTTCTATACTCTATACTAGTTTTCTAAACAATTTAGTCAATCAAAACGAATCCATACTTGAAATTAGGACTTTTGCAAGATTTAGCAAGTTATGAAAAACTATATAAACTTTAGGCTAGAGTTTGTACCAAACTTAACTTCTAACCATTTAAACTCATCATGCAAGATTCTATAACATTGCTAAAGCATTATGAAATGAGAAAGCGACTTTTCTAATCATAATTGAGCAATAAAACTTGATTTAAAAGGGAAATTAGTCCTATCTTGGCACATGCATTAATAGCTCCAATAAAGTATCAATATCTCAAACTACTCACACTTCTATTCATCCAATGCAATCATAAGGATATGTATGCTAAATGAAATGGCATGGAATCTTTACTCTAAGAAATTGAGCATGTAAAACTATCCAAAGCTTAAATGTTCGCTAAACTCCATAAAGCGATAACTTGAAATTTGAATAAACTAAAACATTGTAATTCAAATAACTAGATTGTCTCGTCTCAAGGATCTCTCCAAAATCAGCCACCACACACACTTTACTCAGCACCGCCTCGTCGCCTTCCTTCAGAATTGCTTGCCTTTACCTTTATCTGTAGTAAGAGGAAATGCAACTAGTAAGCGAAAAACTTAGTAAGTACTATCTAGCTCACAAAATCTCGAAATGTGCAAACATGCTTCTTGAGCAATATGAAAATCAAATGAGATACTTATATGCTTGAAAGAAAACTAAGAACATGTATAACTCAAAACATGCATACTCAAGCATTTATAAATCTCAACTTACTTTTCTTGGCTTAACTTGGAACTTTAGCTATTCTTTAACTTTTTTGAAAACTCTTTAAACTTTAGAAAAGTTTGCTAAAGCATATACTTGAAAATAATAATCACTTGGATCCACTGAAGACGTAAGTACCATCTCATATGCGCGTTCCCTAAAAGGTTGGGGTAGCGAGCCACCAATCCTAATAGAGCAGACCTTGGTCTACCAGGGCCAAGACCTTGGAATTGGACACCTGGATTTCTTTAACGACGCCCTTGGACGCCGGGTACTGGCCTTAGAAAATAAAATAGCTTTTCTTTCTTATCTGTAAATGCCTTGGCATTTTCTCGAGCACCTTGCGTGCTAAAATCCCTAAGTCTTGACTTTTGGGGATTTCTTAAGGCCTTGGCCTTTTCTTTTCTTATCTTTATCTTCTCTTTTCTTTTCTCATAACTTTTCTTAGCCCTAATCTCATATAGGGTGCTTAATCAACTTATACAAACATATAATGAACTAATATCACATGCCAAAAATCATAAACTAAAGAAACTATCTCTTTTAAAACTTTTAAAGGAAATTCTCGCGGAAAAATCGCCTCTTACTGCAGGTGAGCAGTACTTACCTTGATATCTTGGACTTACAACCAAGAACGGCGTCGGAGGTTCGGGAGAAACTTGAGATCTCGGAGAATTCTTCGCGCCTACGCGTTCCTCTCGTCGCGGGGATCCCGAATATAGGAATATCTCTCGGAGGAGAGCCTTGGCCGGCCCTCTTGGCCTTGGTGTTGTTTCGCCCAAGAGAGGAGAGGGGAAGGGTCGCGCGGCTAGGGTGAGGAAGAGAGAAAACCAAAAAAATCCAATTTCCTCTCTTAACTTATTTATTTATACTTATGGGGCGGATTGACTTAACCACAACTTATCTATTGGTTCGCTTATTCCCTATCAACAAAATGAACTAGCCCAGCTGGTCGCGCGCGTGCCTGGTCTCGTGCTGGTCGTGGGTTCGAACCCCCTGCTGCCCTTAAACGTTTTTCCTTTTTTAAATATACTAAATGGACTCGGAAAATTCCATAAAAATATTCTAAAATCCCTAAAAATATCTAGAATATTTCTAAACCATTTTTAAATAATTCTAAGGACTTTAAGAACTAAAAATGGAAATTTTGGGGTGTTACAGGTCTGCCATGATAATGCCTGAATGAGTGGGAAAGGTCTGAAGAGAAGGAATATCACTGGTCTCTGAAAGTATGCCTTGGTTCCTCCTTGCTCTGAAAGTTCTCTCAATCTCAGGGTCAAATTCTTCAGGATCACCACCTGTAGACCTGGTCATAAAATCAAAAACAAATCGCAGTAAAAGTATATAGAAAGATGAAATAAATAAAGTAAATCTCAGGATATAGCAATAAGCACAAAAATGAATCAAGAATGATATGAAACAAGCATACAAGCAAAAATCAAACAACTCAACTAGTAGCCTCCCCGGGAACGACGCCAAAAATTTTGATGAGCCTGAACTAGGTGTCACGAATATGGGTCTCAAAATTTAGATAGGTGAAAAGCTGAAAACCCTTTTTGCTATCAAAGCTGAAAACGTAGTAAAGGAGCCTCAGGTCGTATTTTTCCTAGGGCTAGTTGAGAGTGCTTGATTTGAGCTCGAGTTTATGTGTCGTTTATGAATTTTGGGTTTCAAATAAAATTTGGGTTTTGGGTTGCAATCGGAAATGAAATCGCAATAAAAATGAAGGAGACTAAACTAATGAACTAAACAAGCGATAGCAATTGATAACTCAATCAATGGGAGACCGAATCAACCAAGGGAACTTAACTAAATTTTGGAAACTAATCCTGATATCAAATTGCAAATCAAACTGCTATGCAGATTAATAAAATAGTGCTGAAATTTGATTGAAACTAAAGCATAATTCACTTGATACAACTTGCCAAAATGGTACTAACTGCAGAATTTAAACGGATACAAGCAAATGAATTTGAAGCAACAAATTAACTGCAGAATTCAACAAAAAATGGATTAGGAAACAAATGAATGTGAAGAAGAAATTCGGAGCCAAAACTAATATGCAGAAATGCTTCAAATGCAGAAGTGAAAAGCAGACTTAAGCAAGTTGACTGCAGAAATGCAATGACTGATCAAATGCTGAAACTAACAATGCATGCTGAATTCGAGCACAAAAGTACACTACAAGGTGTAGTAATCTTGATCCAAATCAGTGTTGAGGCTGCACTTGATACACTCTCAGAAATACTAAACTGAAACTGCGAAAAATAAACTGATACGTAGGACGCAACTGATACGCAAAAGGAAAATCTGAGCAGAAATGCAGAAACGAAATTAAATGTAAAGGAACCTTAGATCAAATGCATTAGCATACTAACTGATTTCCTAATTCAAGAATCAAAACTGGATACGAATTGGTTTTGAAATAAACTGCAGAATTCAGAAATGAAGCAGAAACGCAGAAGAAGAAGCTAATGCGCAGCTACAAAATTGATACGCAAGCTAATATCGAGTGCTATTTAGATGGAGCAAGCTGCAATGTAAACTCAGAAAGTAAAACTAAAGCTAACATAGTACAAAATGCAGGATCTCAAAAAGGAAACTGATACGCAAGACAGAGAACAGAAATTCAGATTTGATACTAAGTTTAGAAATGAATCAATATGGATTAAACTAGTCTAATTGCAATCATTCATTACGCAAACAATTTAGCTAACTAGAATGCAGAATTGGAAAGCTACCAACTACAAGAAACGATCCAATAAAACTGATACAGAATTCAGAAACTGTAAATGGCACGCAGAAATTGAAGTTACAGCTAAAAATAGAAATGCAATAAGAAAAATAAGCCTCAATCACTCCCTTAGCTCAAGAACTCCTTGCCGTCACACAAGGGTGAGCCTCGAACCCCTAAGCTCAACAAATTAATAGAAAAATAGTCTCTACGAATCAATCCAGCTCACACTCTGATCCAAGCTAAAAACCCATTCGATCTCCTTAATCTAGCCTTGTCCAATTGCGTTGATGGTTTGGGGATGAACCGAGCACTCCAGAGAACCCCTCCAGATAGCTCAGATGGATGACGGATGGAACAAAACCAAAATCAAGGCAATCAATGGCAGAACTGAGGAAACCCTCACTCGGCTCTGTTTTTGGCCAATTCGGAGCTGCAATCTTCACGACAACAGCTTCCCAAGGATCTAGAACTCGATCTAATGAAGGAATTGAGGTGGTCACACCCTTAGAAGTAGAAGAACTTGAAGAAACGATGAAGAAAAATGCAAGAAGATGAGCTGCTGCGAAGATGCGACGAGCTGCAATGGGGAGAAACTTTTGATTAAATACTTTGAAATGAACGACCCAGATTGTTCAGGTCAAATCCAACGACTGATCTTTGTACGATCTAAACCAAACATTGATGATGTTGATCAAGGGTCAGGATCTGCCTCCCAGTAGCTCGGATCCTCCAGATGTGTAACGGATGGCTCAGATCAACTTGATCTTTGAATGGACAGTCTAGAGCCCTCTGAGCTCGATCCAATGGTTGAATGATCTCTGATTTGGATGAAAATCTCAGATCTTGACCTGAGTGCTTAATCAGCCTTAACCCTAGCTCGGATCGCCTGAGAGGTCCCCAGATGGCTCAGATCAAGCCATTTTTGAATCGGATGGCCCAAGTTTGTCTGAAATTTGATCACTCGATCCGGGTCCACTTCCAACTCAAGTTTGACCCAGCATGCCCTAGGTCCATGATCCTTCCATGCCTACAAAAATAGATCAAAAATTTAGTGGCAAAATAATTCAAATGTATCGAGATTTACAATTAAGTCCAAAATAGCAGTAATTTCCAGAACCTAAAATAAATGCAAGATTAAGCTAGTAAAATATGGGTCAAACATGGATTTAATAATCTAAAATGATCAACAAAATAACACTTGTCAACCACATGCTACGATTAATGCAACTCGCAGTGTGTCGCGCGCTGAGATTAATACTATTCACAATGCATCACAGGCTATGATTAATGTTATTCGTAGCGCATCGCGCCGCAATTAATGTTATTCACAGTGTGCAACACGCTGCAATTAATGCTATTAGCAGCGCACAACGCGCTGCGATAAATGCTATTCCAGTGCACGACACGCTGTGATCAATGTTATTTACAACGCACAGCACGCAGTGCGGTTAAGAGCAATCAATAGCATTCATAATGCGAAGCACGTGTTGTGATTACGATGATTCAAATACCACATAAATACCACACATATTATAATATTATATACATATATCACATAAAATTATAATACCACACATATTATACTACCACATATATATACCACATACACAATTATAAAAACAAAACTCAAACAATCAATTATATTATCACATTCAACCATAAGTATCACACTTAAGTAAAACATTCTAAACTAGTAGCAAATAAAAAAAATTCATAGTGCTCTTAATTTCTTTTTTACAAAAGAGAATATGACTTTAAAACAAGTAAAATTTATATCAGTCATATAAAACTATAAATTTAGATAACCAAACAACTATACTTCCTATTGCATCCTCGAGAAAAAGCATTTCTTCATTTGGTCGAATTTGGTTCACCTTCTTCAAAAAAACTCTATCAATTTAAACTTTCTAACAAAATCCACCAAGAAGAATGTGATGCACTTTTACTTTTGGATCTGTGGATGCAATTCGACCTTCTACAACAACTCCATCAATACAACAATGATATAGCTTACACTTAGTATTATCGTCGATATCTCTATGACTCACATTCTTCATTTTTGACTCTATAATAAATCAAAGTTATTAATTCTAGCATATTTATTTTAATAAAAAATATTTAATTTAGAAAACACACGATTTCAAAATAATTACCTAAGCTACAATTTGAGGTTGGTTAACAATACCAACATTACCCCTTTTTTCCATGACCACTTACACCAACATCATACCAAATTCCGCTACCAATACCACCACTAGCAATCTAATTTTACCATCAAATTATGTCCAAAGATATCACCATAAAATAATTTTACTAACAAGAATATAAAAACTCAAAGTAGTTAAGTAAAATAATGGTTGATCCTGTTGCAAAGTGAGGTGGACTCCCAAGAGCGAAGCGGACCGGAGTACTGCTGATGCTGGCTCCGAACTTCAAGAAAATGACAGTTAGCAACCCGTCGGGAAAAGTTCCCGGTAAGGCCCTCCGACGGTCAAGTCAGTCCTCGGTGGAAGAGCTGAAAGCACTAGAACAGTAGACAAAATACTTATGTGCACGTACCGGGGAAATGGAATGCGGAGGGGCTTATATAGTCGAGGGAGCTGACAGCTTCTGCCCATGTCTGCCACTTTTTTGTCTTATGCGGGGGCAGGGTAAGGTGTCTCATGCGGGGCCAGGGTAAGGGGCGTTGTCAGTTCGTTGACTGGCACCGTCCGACGTCGCTCGCTCTCACCCAAGCATGGGTTGATGTGGTACATAGTGTAAGGGCATGGCAGGAGGGTGCTGTGTGCAACGACCCGCAAAATCCTCTCAATATTTTCTTTAAAAATATTGATCATGTCTAGATAGTTTGAGGAACCTAGAGATAATAGTACGAACTTTAGCCTAGTTAAGCATGATTTTCCTATTTAAATTGAGAAGTTAAGTACTAATGGGCCTTATATGGGCTCCAAAAATGGGTGTTAATTAGGTAAAATTTAATATAAATATAAAAGAATCTTAATTAGGAATTTTAAGATGATTATGGGTGAGTTTTAGGGAATTTTCGAAAATAAAGAAAAATAAAATAAAAAGAAAATAAAAATAAAGTGCATGGACCAAGGATTGAACCTTGGACCTAGTCTACAACCATGCATGCACTAACCAATTCTCCTAGCAAGGGAGTGCTAGTAGAGAATGAAGTGGATTTTGGTTAAGGCTTAAGGAGGTGAAGAGTCACCATGTGAAGAAGTTGAAAAGTCACTTGTGAAGAGACAAGAGGGCATTATAAATAGATCACTTCTTCCTTCTTCCTCCAACCCCCACCGAAATCCTATCTTCTTCCTTCCTTCTTCTTCTAGCCGAAACCCACAAGGGTTTCTTTCCCTTGGATAAAGTTTCACAAGGGACTTTATCTTGAAGATCCAAGACCTTCTACAAGGATACAAGGACTAAAGAGAGGCCTAGGGTCAAGGAGCTTTCTTTAGCTTCTCCATTCAAGGTGAAAATCAAGGACAAACCAAGGTAAGACTCCCTCACCTGTGGTATAATAGTTCTCCTTGAAGTTTTATCATAAGATGAAGTTTTGTTAGTTTTAGGTTGAGAAAATCATGATCATGACCCTTACAACTTTCGGCCACCATGATTTTAGGGTCCAAGATGATGTTAAAAATCTTACTCATGCTTTCTAATGTTTTTCCATGATGAATAGAGGTTAGAACATGATTTGGAGAATTTTTAGAGTACCCTAGCATCTTGAAACTTTTGGCCAACACCATGAACTCATGGTTAGGGATGTATCTAAATCTCCAAGTATGGATCTTGTGTATCTTCATGATACAAGGGAGGTTAAGAGGAATTTATGTGAATTTTCACAAGGCCTTGTAACCCTAGAAGTTTCGGCCAAGAAGGGTTCTAGGGCATGAAGTTAGGGCTTACCTCAAGTAAGGGGTCCAATGGCTCTTATGGTATGGTATGGAAGATGTTAGATGATTAATTGGAAATTTTATGAATTTATTCAGGCCCCATGGTTGAAGCATGTTTCGTCCAACCCTAGGAATTAGGGCTAAAGGTTAGGGTGAACCCTAATTATGAGCCCTAATGACTTCTTATGGCCTTATGGGTGATGTATGGTTGTTACTTTTCCTTATGCTACCTTACATGTTATTTGAATAATGGAACTCCCCCTTGTAAGTTTCGGCCAAGCATGAATAAATAGGGTATGGGAGGAGTTAGGGTTTGAAGAATGATGGTTTATGGCTTATCATGAAGTATATATATGTATATAGGGTCAAGCATGTGGTAGAAATTATGTTACCAATAACCCTAACTTTAAGTACCATGTTTCATGTGTGTATGTATGTCATGCTTAATTGCCATGCTTTATGAATGATATGTATGTATGCCATACTTTAGAAATGCTATGTATGTATGCTATGCTTAATGAATTATATGTATATATTGTTGGTGCAGTTTGCACTAACGGTCAAACTCGGGTTTTGATGTATGACAAAGTGGTTAAAGTTAGGGTTGTTGGTATTTAACCTCTTTACTAAGTGTGCAGGGTTGAAAGACTTAGGACCAGACACCAGGCTGAAGTCCAGGATGGTTGAGTCCTGGCGGAAAGTCCAATTGGGTTCGTGGGACCTGACAACTAGCTGAAGACCAAGTTGGTTGAGACTTGGCAGGACGACCAGGGTGGTTGAGCCTTGGCAGGAAGTCCTGGTGGGTCAAGAAGTTAAGTAAAGCTGCACAAAGGGTAAGTGAGGTAAGTCACTGGAGGAGCGAACCAGTGAGGACGCGTTCCCCGTCAAGGGAACAGTAGGCGTCGGTTCGACCTAGGGCTCCATTTCGGAGAACCAAAGTCAGAACCAAGACAGCCCAGGCTGTATAATCTAACACTTTATTTGCTGTTTTGGACTAACCCTGGATGCAGGACCGAAGGACTGTGTATCTGCAGCTCAGAGAGCCTCAAAGGAGTGAGGCAGTAGCTGAGCTGGGCGCCCCGGATGTTTCGGGCGCCCCCCAGAGTCAAACAAGTCAGCAGACCAAGAAAAGCCCCGACAGCAGCGCTATTCAGGGCGCCCCGCGCATATCGGGCGCCCCGCATGTCGGGCGCCCCGCGTGTCGCGGGCGCCCACTGTGCCACGCCACTGAAGGCTGCTGCAGCTCACCCTCGCGAAGCCAGAAGATGGAATTTTGACCGGTCAGCCGGGCGCCCCGCGCGCTTCGGGCGCCCCGGTCAAGGCTGATCCCGAAGATAAAGAGATCAAATGCTTGACCGAGAGGGCTGCGGATCGGGAGCCACGCAGGGGGGCGCCCCGGACGTTTCGGGCGCCCCCAGGGCTATAAATAGAGCCCTCGACCAAGGCTTCAATAACAACACTTCTTCAAAAGTCTCCAAGTTCTTCTACGCTCGCACCTTGCTCCGGAAACACTTCACTTCGAGCCGACGACGTCCTGCTGCCCCAAAAGAGTCGACCTACTCCGGACGTCGGTAAAAAGATAATTTTTTTATATATAGTTTATTGCATTTAATTGCTTGAAAGTGTGGGGTTGTCACACTTTCAATTCCTCTGTACTCGCTTACTCTATCGGTGCTTACCGGTAGAGAATATTAGTGGATTGCCCAACGGAAAGGTCCGAGGGACCTGGGCCTTCGAGTAGGAGTCGACGAAGGCTCCGAACGAAGTAAAACTCGTCTGTGTTAGTGTGTTTGTTTTTCGTTTCTTTCGTTTCCGCTGTGCACGCTTTTTAAAGCGCTTTGATTTTTTGAAAAACGCACGTGATTCACCCCCCCTCTCACGTGCATCGATCCTACAAGTGGTATCAGAGCCTGGTACGCTCTGTATCGGTGCAACCACCATAAGAGCCGGGGGAAATCCAGTTTTTTTTCGATTTTTGGTTTTTCGCTACACATAATCTAAATTAGGTATTGTTGCCTAGATTTGGATTATTTTTCCGTTCGTTTGATTTTACTCGAATTTGGTGCAACACCATTTCGAGTCGCTCTCTTCTCCTCTTCCTACCACACTACTAATCCAAGACCTAGTCTTGGGACAAGTTTTTGTGTGGTCTATTTCAGATGGCCCAAGGTGAAGGCTATAGCACTGCTCGCCCTCCCCTCTTTAATGGGGAAGACTTTCCCTACTGGAAGAGAAGGATGGAGGTTTATCTGAAGACCGACATGGATCAGTGGTTTGCAGTTCAAACAGGCTACACACCGCCAATGGATGAGGGAAATAATGCTCCACTAAGGCCCGACAGATGGAACTCAGAGATGAAGAAAAAGGCTCAGACCGAGTTCAAAGCTCAGAACACCCTCCAGTGCGGACTTACCAAAGAGGAGCTAAACAGAATTGGACCAACCGACTCGGCGAAGGAGCTATGGGACAAATTAACAGAATTACATGAAGGCACTTCTGATGCAAAGGTAACAAAGAGAGATCTATTATTGAATAAATTATTTAACATCAAAATGCAGGAAGGAGAATCAGCAAGTCAACTCCACGCCCGGATTAAGAACATATTGAATGGACTCCACATGATCGGGCACAAACAGGAGAACCGGGACATCATAAGGTACGCGTTAAATGCGTTTCCTAGAAACTCACTATGGGCATCTATTATAGATGCCTATAAAATTTCTAGGAACCTTTCAAAAATAAATCTGGATGAACTATTTTGTGAATTAGAGCTGCATGAGCAAACTAACGCCAAGGTCGAGAAAGGGCTAGCTTTATTTGCAGGTTCACCAAAGGAAGCCAAATCAAAGAGAAAAGTCCAAGAAGAACCTGAAGATGAGTCAGGCTCTGATGAAGAAGAACAACTGGTGAACTTGGTAAGAAAAATGTTCACCAGAAGGAAGAACAAATTTTCAAAGAAAGATATTCAAAAGGTAATGAAGCCCTACAGCACTGAAGGTAAAAGCAAAATGATCTGCTTCGGCTGTAACAGAAAAGGGCATTTCAAACATGAATGCCCTTACAAGAAAGAGGACCAACCCACTAAGAACAAAAAGAAGAAGGCTCTTCAAGCCACGTGGGATGAAAGCTCGGACGATTCCGACAATGAACAACCGAAGAACGCAAGCTACCTCGCACTGATGGCAACCGGACCAGAATCGGACTCGGATCAAGACGAGGATTCCGAATACGAGTCGAGCCAAGAGATCGGACTATTTTCAGACGGCTCTACTAAGGTATATTTAGATTCAGTAAATGAAAAGTTCTTTAAAATTATTTCTGTCTTGAATAAAAAATTGCTTGCATCTGAATCTAGAAATGACCAGCTTCTTAAGGAAAATCAAGACCTTAAGGAGCAATTAATTAATACCAGAACATTAACTGAACAAACTCAAAATCAAAAATTAATTGAGCTTGAAACTGAAAACTCAACCCTAAAGGGTGAAGTCCTAAAACTTAAGGATCTACTAGCAACTTTCACAACCCGATCCAAGAACCTTGACCTTATTCTTGGATCACAAAAGGGCATGTACAACAAATCTGGGATAGGATATAAATCAAGATCGAACCAAAGATCTTTTATCTCCTTTATCCACCCCCGCAAAAATCAACGAAAAGCGTGGGTCCCGAAAGCTTATCTAACAAAGCAAGTAGGTCAGAATCAATTTTATGTCCCAAAAAGGGACATCTATTACATTGACCCTAGACACCCAGTCTACAATTTAGGGGGAGGCTCCAAACTAGTTGGCACCTTAAAATCAGCCTCTGCCCAGGTGGGCACTTAGGATTAGCTTTAAAGTTAATTTGAATCTTGTACTATTTAGTACCAAGGTTTTCAATGAGTAAGTTAAAAGTTCAACTTCTTTAAGCGGCTTTGCCTAGAAAATGGTTGTTGCTCCAATAAGGCTTCGGCCAAAGAAGGCCACTGTGCCTCGCCATGGCCTGGAAGCCAATTATTGAAGTGTACTTTTAAATTACTACTTGTTAAACTTGGATCTAACACAAGCTCAAGTTAACTTTTCTAATCAAACTCAAAATCATCTCACAAAATCATAGGACTCCCTTGATTGATGACTTAGACCGAGTGAGATGAATAAGGATAACCAAATTTAAATTATTGATTAAAATTCAAATTCAAAAATTGAAATTCAAAAATTGAAATTCAAAAATTGAAATTCAAATTCAAATTAAAATTAAAAGTCAAATTCAAATTCAAACAAAATTCAAATTCAAATAAAAATAAAATTCAAAATCAAAATTAACATAACTCAAATTTAAAATTCAAACTAAAGTTTTTAAATCGTCCTTAATTTTTTTTTAAATTTCAAAAACTCAACCTAAAATCTAAAACTTTTTACTTAACTGTAGGAAAACAAATGGATCATTGACAGTGGATGCTCCAGACACATGACTGGGGATCCCACCAAATTTACAGAACTCAAGTACAAAAGACTAGGGACCGTTGCTTTTGGAAACAACGGTAAACTTAAGGTAATTGGCCTAGGCAATATTGAACTTGAGTCTGATTTCATAATAACAAATGTATTACTTGTTGAAAATTTCAACTTTAATTTACTAAGCATTAGCCAATTGTGTGACACTGGTTATAAGGTTAGGTTCCTATCCAATGAATGTCTGATCAAACACAATGACAACCCAAACATCACACTTAGAGGACTTAGGCACAATAACATTTATGAAATTAAGTTAACCTGTCCCTTAGAAAATTGCCTCTTAACCCATAAGGATGAGACTTGGCTCTGGCATAGGAGACTTTCACATACTCACTTCAGAAAACTACCTAAACTAAATGGTTTAGTTAGAGGCCTACCAAAGTTATCTAACCTTGAGTCAACCTTATGTAATGCTTGTCAACAAGGAAAACAAACTAGGTCAACCCACAAACCAACTAATCAAACTCAAACCAAGTCAATTCTGGAATTAATTCACCTAGACCTATTTGACTCCATGGGGTTAAATCAATTAATGGGAACCTATACTGCCTAGTAATTATAGATGACTATTCAAGATTTACCTGGGTAAAATTCTTAAAAAATAAAGATGAAACTTTGATACACTCACTCAATTTTGTAAATTAACGGAAAATGAAAAGGGGTTAAAATCAAAAGACTTAGGAGCGATAATGGCGGAGAATTCAAAAATCATAAATTTAATCAATTTTGTCTAGAAAAAGGCTACCATCACGAATTCTCTTGCCCTAAAACACCTCAACAAAATGGAGTTGTAGAAAGAAAAAATAGAACACTACAAGAAGCAGCTAGAACAATGCTCAATGAATACAACTTACCTAAATACCTTTGGGCTGAGGCTGTTAGTACAGCTTGTTATGTACAAAATAGAATAACTCTAATTAAAAACCTAGGAAAGACCTCCTTTGAAATCTATTATAACAAACAACCTAACATTAAATATCTTAAAGTATTTGGATGTAAAGTCTATATCTTAAATACTAGAGAACACTTAGGTAAATTTACTTCTAAGGTTGAGGAAGGTATCTTTGTAGGTTATTCCCTTACCAGTAGAGCCTATAGAGTTTATAACAAAACTACCCTAAAAATTGAAGAAACTACAAATGTAAAATTTGATGAAGAATCTGACTCAAATAACTCTGATCAAACCATCTACCAACCAATTGACTTTGTTAGATCCAGTACTGACCCTGATGAAAGGCAAATTGAGGACCAAAACGATGATCTAACTGAACCCACACCTGATACTGAACCTAACCAACCCAGAACTGTACGAGTTAGCTCAGCCCACCCAACTAATCAAATCTTAGGTGATCCAGAACTAAGGGTTCAGACTAGATCAGCTTTTAGGAACCTTAGTCAAATTGCCTTGATTTCAAAAATTGAACTCAAGTCTATAGAAGAGTCTTTACTTGACCCTGATTGGATCATAGCCATGCAGGAAGAGTTAGCCCAATTTGAACGTAGTCAAGTCTGGGACTTAGTACCCCTACCTAAAGGCAAGAAATCTATTGAAACTAAATGGGTCTTTAGGAATAAACTTAACGAACAAGGAGAAACAGTAAGGAATAAGGCTAGGCTAGTAGCTAAGGGGTTTAGCCAAGTAGAAGGTCTTGATTATGATGAAACCTATGCCCCTGTAGCCAGACTTGAATCCATTAGAATGCTCTTAAGTTATGCAGCCCATAAGGGATTTAAGCTTTATCAAATGGATGTTAAGTCAGCCTTCCTAAATGGCCTAATTAAAGAAGAGGTTTATGTAGGTCAACCTCCTGGTTTTGAAAGCTTAGAACACCCTGACTATGTCTTTAGACTTAAGAAAGCCTTATATGGACTTAAGCAAGCCCCTAGGTCCTGGTATGAAAAATTGTCTAACTACTTAGTATCTAAAGGCTTTAACCAAGGCAAAATTGACCCAACACTATTTGTTAAAACTCTAAAAACTGATATTTTTATAGCTCAAGTATATGTAAATGATATAGTATTTGGCTCAACTAACTCAAACTTTTTACAAGATTTTATAACGGTAATGAAAAATGAATTTGAAATGAGTTTAGTAGGTCAATTAACTTTCTTTTTAGGGTTACAAATAAAACAGACTAGTGAGGGTACTTTTGTCTATCAACAAAAATACACTAAAGAATTACTTAGAAAATTTGGAATGGATAGTGCTAAAGAAATTAAGACACCTATGGCTACCAATCAAACTGTAGATAGTGACACAAATGGCAAACCTGTTGACCTTAAGTATTATAGAAGTGCTATAGGTAGCTTACTTTACCTAATTGCAAGTCGACCTGATATTCTCTTTGCAGCTAGTATGTGTGCTAGGTATCAAACATGTGCTAAAGAATCACATCTAACTCTAGTTAAAAGGATATTTAGGTATCTCAAAGGGACAAAAAGTTTAGGAATTTGGTACCCTAGAACAGCCCAGTTTGAACTTATTGGATTTTCTGACTCAGATTATGCTGGCTGTAAGTTAGACAGAAAAAGTACCAGTGGTGGATGCCAACTTCTAGGACCCTCACTAGTTAGTTGGTTCAGTAGAAAACAACATTGTGTTGCCCTATCCACCACTGAAGCTGAGTAC